>CM059877.1:30028797-30247470 GCA_030490815.1 Acer saccharum | reverse complement strand
TCTCTCGTTTCTTCATCTTGTTTCTATTATATATTTGTTATTTAATTTTATTATAAACGTTATCAGCACGATAATGTTATTTCCAGAAACCTGAAGTTTTGAATTTATTACACTAGACTGAAGTTCCTAGATTTATTCCAGAACCTGAAGCTTTGAATTTATTATCACTAGAACCTGAAGCTTCTAGATTTTATTTATTAATACCAAAACCTGCAGTTTGAATTTACTTTCCGCATTTTATTTACTTTTACGCGATTTTTATTTAAACAATTTGGTCACCCATCCAGAACTTGAAGTTTGTGGATTATTTCTCATTACCGGAACTGAAATTCTGGATTTATTTACTTACAATATTCCTTTATATATCTGAAGATTTAAATTCCTCGGATTTTTATTAGACCAGAAGTTCTGACTTCGATTGTGATTTTCAGATAACGGAAGTTGTAATAATGCCAAAGCTTGCTAGTTTGAAATTTGCTACACTAGAAGTGTCTGGGGACAATTACATGTCATGGGTTATTGATGCCAGATTACTCATAAAATCAGAAGGCCTGTATTACACTATTGAAGATGGGGTTTAGGCAAATGAACAAGATAAATCTACTGCCATGGTTATTATCCATCGACATTTGCATGAGGATCTAAAAACCCAATACCTAATTGTCATAGAACCAGAAGTTCTATGACAAGAACTAAAAGATTGATTTGATAACCAACCTGATGTTGCATTACCAAATGCCAGGTATCAGTGCAACATTTACACTTTCAAGACTTTAGATCAGTCTTGAGTATAATTCTATTCAAAATCACTATACAGCTGAAATTGTGTGGTCAGGATGTAATGGAAAACGATATGTTGGAAAAAACGTTTACAACCTTCATGCCTCTAACATGATATTACAACAGCAATATCGAGAACGTCGATTCTCAAAATATTCAGAGCTAATCTCATGTCTCCGTGTTGCAGAGAAAAATAATGAGCTCTTAATAAAAAATCATGAATCACGCCCAACTGGCTCTACAGCATTCCTAGAAGTGAATGCTAACACTATTGGAGGACATATTCGCGGTCGTGGTCATGGTTGCGGTCCTACTGTGGTCGTGGTCGTGGTCGTGGTCGGGGTCGGGGTCACGAAAGAGCATATAGTTATTTTGGTCCGGGTGGTTATAATCAAAATAATGAAACAGTAATGCTACACATCCCACCTAATATCCCATTTTTTTCATCCCACTACATGTGGCATGTGAGGTGTCAAATTGGAGTGGATACATGGGTGGGTGTCATTAATGTATATCCACTCACAATTTGACACCTCACATGCCACATGTAGTGGGATGAAAAAAGTGGGATTTTAGGTAGGATGTTTAGCATTATTGATAATGAAAAACACTCCCCATAAATGGAATGTTAATAAGGCAAGATCAAATAAAGGGAAAAATATCCAAAAAGGGCCTAAGAAATATAATAGCATTTGTTTCAGGTGTGGCTGTCATAATCATTGGTCACGTACATGCCGCACATCTAAACATTGGTTGAGCTTTATCAGCATCAATCAAAGAAAAGGAAAAAGAGAAAGAATCATGAAACCAACTTCATGGAGGATTCAGATTTTATGGAATCACCTAGTTTAATGTTTCTGATTTCCTAGATGATCCGAATGATAAAGTGACCACTTCAATTGGTGATGGAAATGTCCATACCAATTAAGTACTGCTTGTAATATTTTTTTGTTATCATGTGAAATGCTTATATAAATTATTCCTTATGTAATATATGCTTTTGATCACTCTATCTAATATGCACTTATTCTCTTTTTCTTTGTGAATAGATATGTCTTTAAACGAAAATTGGGTGACATTGAAAAGCAAGATACGGGAGATATGTCTAGCCGATAGTGCAACGAAAAATACGATTATGTGGAATCAAAAATACTTTCTAAATTTAACCATGGTTAAAGCAAATGTTAATACAATATCAAGTCCAGCAAATCTGATAGAAGGCTCTGGTAGAGCCTGGTATTGTTACCAAACAATACTAAAATATGTATCAATGATGCTTTATATTCAAGCATATCCAAAAGAAATCTACTTAGTTTCAAAGATATACGGTGTAATGGATCACATAGAAACTATAATGATGAGAATATTGAGTATTTGTGCATTACTTCTCATGATTCAAGCAAGAAACTCGTTATGGAAAAGCTGCGTGCTTATCATCTGGATATATTACACTTTTATAAGAGGTGTAGAAGTATATGCAGTTATGAACCAGAAGTTCTCAGACTCAAAAATATTTATGCTTTGGCATGATTGATCGCGCTCCAAATGTTTACATTTAGCGCCCCCTTTACTTGGTTTTTGTAATCGTTTTCCGAGCACCTAATGTATTTAACGTTGTAAATAAGCCTTTTCAGGTAACTCAAGCGTTTCAAGGGCATTTTGGTCCAAAGTGATAAAAAGAAGTACAGGCTGGTGGGTTCATCAACCATTTCCAGCTGGAATAATCCCGCTGCACGAAGCCGCGGCACACTCAACATCGTTCTGGCGAGTTCAGACCTCTGCCCAGCTAGAATGAAGCCGCGGGAATCCACTCTAACATTTGGCGAGTTCAGGCTTTCTGTCCAGCTAGAAAGAAGCTACGCACAAGCCTGCGGTAACTCTAAGGGTTCTGACCTATTTTCTTGGAGAGCACATTCCCGCGGAACGAGTCCGCTAGTGGGGAAAGGAGCTCTGGCGGGTTCATGCCGCTGGAAAGATGCCGCGACATATACCCGCCAAGAACTCTGACGAGCTGCAAGTGAATCAAGCCTCGCCCCAAAGCCAATCAAAACAACCCCTTTTGCCACCTATTGTCTTGGAAAGCCTTCTCTCACATCCATGCACAGAAGAATGTCATTAACTTCTCAATGAATGCTCTCAACCAAAAACACTTAGAAATATAGATAGAAATAGCTAGATAGAGATAGAAAGAATATAGTTAGTTTTCTTGGCAACCAAACACCATTTTGGTGCCTTAGAGTAGATTACTTCAAGTTGCCACAGAAGAAGTTGTTGCTTGGATTGCAAAGGGGATCATTTCCACTTCAAAGAGTCACCATTTGGTGATGTTTCCTTCAATTGTATCTCTTAGTAGCTTTGACTCTATGTGTAACTAACTCCTCTTTGTTAGGGGATTAGATGTAATTATTGTAATTAACCTTGTTATATAATCAATCTTATTAACTTTACCTTCTCAAGTTATGTATGTGATCTTTCATTCATTTATGAGTGGTGGTTGCAACCACCACTCTATTAATTGATGCACAAAAACTTGATGAACTTGTATGCAATTAAGACCATTGATGCATGTGCCTTTTATGCCATCTATGTTGTAGAGATTACTAACTTGTGAATCTTTACTAACACCTGAGTAAATCTCTTTTCACTCTTTAATCTTGGATTGTGATTAAAGTTGAGGATTTAATGCCTTATAATTTCACATGAATAGATGCATGTTAGAGTCTTTGTGTTTGAGCTTAATAATGATTGATTTGCTAATAGGTTGTTACTTAATTTAATGTATCCCCTAGCAATCTTCTAATCTAGAAATTAAACCCAATAGAGGTAATTGTTTCCTTAATCAATTCCAATATAGCATAGTTAATGTGTTGATCATTTTATTCAATTGAATTGGCATTAGTTAGAGTGAACCTTAGTGTATTAACTTTTATTAATTAAGTGTAAATTGCTAATCCTCGTGGGAACGATAACTCTTACTTTGAACATATACTATTTAACGAGTTGTACGATTGCAAAGAGTAAAGGACTCGCGCGTCCCTTTAATCGAACCGAAGTAGGATAGAATAACTGGTAGTGATAATTGTAGAATCGGTCCGGACACGTCAATGACCGTTTTTGTCACTCGGGATCTACAATGATGCATAGAATCATTGAAAATTCTCATGGACATCCATCAAAGAACCAGAAGATTCTTTTATCCCATGAAAATTTATGTACTGCATGTTCACAAGGAAAATTAGTAATAAAACCATCACATTCTAAGGTTGGCTTTGAATCCCCGTCATTCCTACAAAAGATTCAAGGGGACATATGTGGACCTATTCATCCACCAAGTGGACGGTTCCGCTATTTTATGGTCCTAGTTGATGCATCCATCAGATGGTCACACGTTGCTTATTATAACACGTAATGTTGCTTTTGCAAGATTACTTGCACAGATTATCAGGCTTCGAGCACTTTTTCCCGATTATCCGATTAAGTCAATAGCCTTGATAATGTTGGTGAATTTACTTTAAAGACACTTGATGAATATTGCAGATCAGTTGAGATTGATGTTGAACATCCAGTTCCACATGTTCATACTCAGAATGGATTAGCAGAGTCACTTATCAAGCGTCTCCAGGAAATTGTAAAACTTATTATTGCGAACACAATTACCAATTTCTGTTTGGGGACATGCTATTTTACATGCTGCTGCATTAATTCGTCTTCATCCCATTGCTTATGATCAATATTCACCTGCACAACTTGTATTTGGCCATCAACCAGATATTTCTCATATGCGTACTTTTGGTTGTGTAGTATATGTCCCAATTGCTCCACACGTAGAACTAAAATGGGACCCCAACGACGTTTGAGAATATATGTTGGTCTAGATTCACCATCAATTATTAGATATCTGGAACCTTAGACTGGTGACCTTTTTATTGCACGATTTGCTGATTGTCATTTTGATGAGAGAAATTTCCCATCATTAGGAAAAGGAAAAACTTCTCCTGAAGAGAAGCGTGAACTTTCTTAGAAAGTTCCTAATCTAATTCATCTTGACTCATACACATCTCAATGTGAGAATGAAGTACGTAAGATTGTTCATCTTCAAACAATAGCAAATCAGTTACCAGATGCATTTACTGATGCTACTAGGGTAACAAATCATACATCCAGCTGTTAATGTACCAGCACGTGTGATTGTTCCAAAAGAACGATCTAAACAAATAATAGCAAAGGAATCATCTACTGTACGATAGAAGCGTGGTAGGCCACTTGGTTCAAAAGATATTGTTCCCCAGAGGAAGAAAACAAAATATCAGGACCATACTCCTGAAATTATAAATAAATCCACTTTCTCTAAATTAACTCCACAAGAGTTAGATGTCCCTGAGAGGACACAAGAAACCTCTGTATGGGAAGGAATCTCTGAAGAGATACAAGAACATAGAAATGAGGAAATTTCTATAAATTATACAGAAGGAATGTGGAATCGTGAAGAAACAATCATTGATGATATTTTCGTACACAGTGGCTACTGAAATTTTAAATGATGACTATGAGCCTCATAACCTCGATAATTGTAGGCAAAGGTCTGATTGGCCTAAATGGAAAGAAGCAATTCAAGCAGAATTGACTTCATTAACCAAACGTAAATATTTTGAACAATAGTCCAGACACCTGAAGACGTCAAACCTGTTGGTTTTGTACGGAAACGTAATGAGAAAAATGAGGTGGTGCAATATAAAGCCACTCATAGCACAAGGTTTCTCACAAAGACCTGATATTGATTTTGATGAGACGTACTCACCAGTGATGGATACAATTACGTTCGATTTCTAATAAGTTTGGTTGTCTTGGAAAGACTTGAAATGCGTCTTATGGACATAGTAATGCCTATCTATATGGCTCACTCGATTCAGATATTTATATGAAAATCCCTGAAGGATTTAGAATACCAGAAGCATACAACTCAAGACCTCGTAATTTATACTCGATTAAATTACAAAGGTCCTTGTATGGATTAAAGCAATCTGGGCGCATGTGGTATAACCACCTCAGTGAATATTTGATTAAAGAAGGATATTAATAATCCTATATGCCCATGTGTCTTCATAAAGAAATCAAAATTTGGATTTGCTATCATAGCGATTTATGTTGATGATATGAATTTGATTGAAACTCCTGGAGAGCTCCTAAAAACTGCTGAATATTTGAAAAGAGATTTGAAATGAAAGACCTGGGAAAGACAAAATATTGTCTCGGCCTGGAGATTAAGCATAAATCAGACAGAATACATATCCATCAATCAGCATATGTTGAAAAGATTCTGAAAAGATTCCATATGGACAATGCTTATCCATTAAGTACTCTTATGATCGTTAGAACTTGATCCTAAGAAAGATCCATTTTCACCAATTGAAGATGGTGAAACGATACTTGGTCTTGAAGTACCATATCTTAATGCAATAGGTGCTTTATTATATCTGGCTCAATGTATTATACAAGATATTGCATTTTCAGTAAATTTGCTTACTAGATTCAGTTCAGCACCAACTCGAAGACATTGGAATGGGATTAAACATCTTTTTCGTTATCTTCGTGGAACGAAAGATTTAGAATTATATTATTCAAAATCTAACAACTTTTCAGGTTTACTTGGTTATACTGATACCGGGTATCTATCTGATCCCCATAAAACTCGTTCCAGACGGGATATGTTTTTACCTATAATGGCACTGCAATCTCCTGGTGCTCCACAAAGAAAACTCTTGTTGCTACATCCTCTAATCATTCTGAGATCCTTGCACTTCATGAAACAAGCTGAGAATGTGTGTGGCTAAGGTCAGTTATTTATCACATTCAAAATACATGTGGATTTTCATTATCTATAGAAATGCCGACACCAATATTTGAAGATAATGTGGCTTGTATTGCTCAATTAGAAGGGGATATATCGAAGGAGATAAAACCAAACATATTCTCCTAAATTCTTCTATACTCATGAACTTCAACAAAATCGACAAATTGATGTTAAACAAATACGGTCTATAGATAATCTTGCAGATTGTTTACCAAAACATTGCCTATATCAACTTTTGAGAAACTAGTATGAAACAAATAATGCACGGTGTGTATAAAACTATCTAGAGGGAGGGGAGTGAATAGATTTTAAACGATTATTATCAATTTTCGTGGTTAAGTCAATATTCCGAAAATACCCCAAACTAGTTAAACAACAAATCAAGTATAAAGTGCGGAATTTAAATAACACTTGATTTTTACGTGGAAACCAAACTGGAAAAAACCACGGGCTGGTAAGTGCACCACACTCAAACCTTGAGTCCACTAATGGTAAGGTGAATACAACCTAATCCCGGTATAACTCACACCACTACCTAATCCTGGTATAAGTGAACCTAGTCCAATTGCTTTTGATTTATGTAACCTAATCCGGAAGCTACACAAGTCTTACTTCTCAATGAAGAGATAAAATGGCCTACGTGAATATGTATGATATCCAATGAGCAAATAGAGCTAGTGAACCCTATATGTTTATCTAGGATGATAAGATGACAATACAATCAATCCTAGATATCAAATGCTAGATGACATGGCATAAAGCATGGCTAAACATAGATTAGGCAATCCTATATAGCTATCACAATACAACACTCAATCAAAACATCACAATCAATCTCTATCTTGTATCTAGAATATATTCTAAGAACATACAAGAAAATAAAGAGATGACTTGACAAGAAAGACACTAAGATTAGATGAAATTAGTGAAAACCTTACCAAGCAAGATGTGGTGTTGCAAAACCATGCATGAATGCATCCTATATGGTCATAGATGATACTTGATAAACTTTGATGCACAAAGGAATGACTTTGAGTGTTTAAAGGTGAGTTCTTGTGAATTTTGTCTCTTGAAATATGTTCTAAGAGAAAAATATGCTTTTTGAACTTGGGGACGACCTAAAATGAAAGTGGTGTATTTATAGGTGTCTAACAAAACTGCAGCGTTTTGGGTGTTCACGCACGATGAACTACCGCGGTGCAACACCGCGGCAGTTGCACTGCGGTAGAGACAGCAAGTCTCTGTCGCTTGCATGCCGCGGTTGTCCAATTGTAGCAGTGTACCGCGGTAGAGAGAACACATCTCTGTCGCTTGCATGTTGCGGTTGTCAAACCGCGGTAGAGAAAGCACTTCTCTGTCGCTTGCATGCCACGATTTGCCAAGACGGTAGCATTAGCGGCATAGAAGGGCAAAGCCTTCTCATGCAGCTTCTCACACAAGAAAAATGCAATAAATGCAAGTGTGTGAGTGAAGACAATGCATCCTAATGCTTAACATGTTATGGAATTTAACAAGCTAGATGCAATTAATTAATCATGCAAGAAGAGAGTTAATGAATATGAAGGTAAATATTTAAAAACACATAACATACAAGAATAAGAATTATGCATGAGTTGTGAGTGTGTGCAACTATATCTCTTCAAAGCAAGTAAACACTTAGAAATTTACCTTTAGTGCTTCTTCTCTTGAGGACTTGAGAGGGCCTTGGTTGTGCAAAGCACCAACCATTAGAAGCCTAAAGCTACCCTTACATCAAACCCTAAATTGTGGTTTGTCCACGAAATAAGCCAATCAAACTTTGAGGAACTTACAATCTCCTCCTTTGGTTATTTCGTGACAAAATCACACTCACATTGATCCTCACAACAAATAGAAACTAAAGGGATTTTCTACATTACAAAGCGATAATTTAAAAGCAAGATCTTCAAGTTTTCATTCTCTTGTAGAGCAATCAACCCTTCAAAACAAAGTTTCTATACTCTCCAGAGCAAGTATGTGAGATGATCAAATGAAAATAAAACAAGCATTAGCATTTAAAAATTTAAGCACAACATCATGCAATGTATGAGAAATGCAATGCCCCCTCAACGGGTTACTTCCCCTAAATTTACAATCTCCCCAACGTGCGCATTTACTACTACCATTAGCAAACTCCCTTTACCACCACATTCTACTCCTCCTTTTGTCATGATATAGGCAAAGGAGTATTCCCCAATCGGGTCACTTGAAGCAAAGAGAGATAGTAGCATAAAAGATACTTGCATAATCATATAGCAACTTTATGCAACTCAATTAATTTGAGAGAGACAAGGAGATTTATTTTGAGAAAATGTGTGAAAAATATGCTTTGCATTCAAGACATGTAGCATTCAAGTCCAAAATATAATAGTATTTGGCAAAGCAAATAACAAAGGTTTCCAATATAATTCAAACAAATTTCACCATTTGTCTTGAGTAAAGCAAGGGTATAGAGATTTCATTGAATTTAATTTAAGAGCAACTATATCCAACTTTATAAGCGAAACATGGCATGAGCGACTTTGCACCCTATTTGATTTTTTCAGGTGAGATACCCGTATGATAGTAGCCATGTTCAACTAATAAAGAAGAGAGACATTTAGATTATAAATCTTTTGAATGGATAATTGATCCTTTAATCATTTGAGTCTCACTAGCTTTTCACACATTGTTTTGCATTTAAATATTACAATCATCAATTCATGCTTTTCATTGAGCATTCATTTGATTTCTTGATTTCATGCTTTTCATGTATCATTATCATGTTATTAAAGAAACATCATGTCATAGAGATAAATATAGGTCATTCAAAATGTACTTTATATGTAGATCTTCTAGTCCAAAAATGCATGTTTGAACATAAATATGACATGGATTGTAGTCAAAGCAAGGTTCACACTTATTAAAAAAAAAATCTTATAACATATGTGCAACCAAGGTACTCAAGCTATTAACAAATAAGCATAAGATATTTCAAATTTTTGCATGTGACAAGTATGCAAAATAGCTATATTTGCTTGAGTTCCCCATATGGGGTCAATCACCAAAATACATCACTCCACAAGACATATTCCAATAGATACTAAGGTTTTAAACCTAGTGAATCTAAGGGTTTAGTGAATAAGTCTGCTAGTTGATCATTTGTACCTACATGTTCAAGTACAATGTATTTATTTTCAACTAGTTCTCTAATGAAATGATGACGGATGTCAATATGCTTAGTCCTAGAGTGTTGTACCGGATTCTTGGAAATATAAACAATATTATCACAAAAGAGGGTGAGTGTACCTTGGTTGAATTCGTAGTCGACTAGCATTTGCTTCATCCATAGGAGTTGTGTGCATCCACTCCTCGCGGCTATGTACTCGGCCTCTGCTATGGACAAGGAAATTGAGTTTTGCTTCTTGCAAAACCAAAAGACCAAGTTGTTCCAAGGAAGAAGCAACCGCCCGATGTGCTTTTCCTATCATCGCAATTTCCTGCTCAATCCGCATCACTAAAGCCTACAAGACTACCATTAGTGTCAAAAGAGTACCAAATCCCATAGTTAGATGTCTCATTCACATAATGAATGATTCTCTTCATGGAAGAGAGATGGGACTTCTTAGGATCCGTTTGGTACCTAACACACATGCCCACACTAAAAGAAATATCGGGCCTAATTGCGGTCAAATAAAGCAAGCTACCAATCATGCCCGATACAACGTTTGTTCCACACTTTTTCCACTAGCATCCTTGCTTAGCTTCAAAGTGGTACTCATAGGTGTATCACAATGTTTGGCATTTTCAAGACCAAATTTTTCCACTAGGTTCTTAGCATATTTGGCTTGGGTTATAAAAATCCCATTATTCAATTGCCTAATTTGCAAACCTAGAAAGTAACTTAGCTCACCAACAAGACTCATCTCAAATTCATGAGACATGACATCAACAAATTGTTGGACTTTGGTGTTGTTAGTGGAGCCAAAACTATATCATCAACATATATTGAGCTATAAAGAGCTCATCATTGTCTTTCTTGATGAATAGAGTCTTGTCAACACTACCCCTTGTGTAATTATTATCAACAAGAAATTGAGTGAGGCGCTCATACCAAGCCCTCGGTGCTTGTTTCAACCCATATAAAGCCTTTTTGAGACGATAGACATAGTTGGGGTGGTGTTCATCCATAAACCCCTTGGTTTGTTCAACAAACACTTCCTCTTGCAAGAAGCCATTGAGGAAGGCACTCTTCACATCCATTTGGTGCAATTTGTACTTATGCACACAAGAAATGGACAAGGGAAGCCTAATAGACTCTAAACGGGCAACGGGAGCAAATGTCTCCTCAAAGTCGATACTCTCAATTTGAGAGTACCCTTGTGTAACAAGTCTAGCCTTGTTACGCACTATGTTGCCATTCTCATTGGATTTGTTCCTATATCCATTTGGTGCCTATGACATTAGTGGTCTTAGGCCTAGGAACTATAGTCCAAATCTCATTCCTTCGAATTGGTTAGCTCTTCTGTATGGCAAGAACCCAAAATTTATCATTCAAGGCCTCATTAACCTTTTTGGGTTCTATTTGAGAGGTGTAACAAGTATAGCTAACTAGATTAGCTATTTGACGTCTAGTCCTAACACCCTTATTCACTTCTCCAATGATGTCATTCTTATCATGGCGTTGTCTAACCCATGGAACGGGTTCTTTAAAGTTCAAGAGAGGAATTCTATCAAGAGGTTGTGTATCCTCTTCATAAAGGTTAGACGTCCTAAAAATAGGAGTCTCCACAACCTTCTCCAAGGGAAAGTCATCATCTATAACAACCTCCTCCTCATGGTCATTAAACTTGAGCCTTGTATCATCAATGACAACATTGGATGATTCCATGACAGTTCGAGTCTTCAAGTTGAAAACTCTATAGGCTCTACTATTCAAGGCATAGCCAATAAAGATACCCTCATCACTCTTAGCATCAAATTTACCAAGTTGATCACGGTCATTTAAAATGTAGCATTTGCTTCCAAAAGTGTGGAAGTAACTAACATTTGGCTTTCTATCTCTCTATAACTCATAAGAGGTTTGCCTAGTGTCGGGCCTTAGGAAAACTCTATTTCCTACATAGTAAGCTATATTGACGGCTTCGACCCATAGGTTCCTAGGGACATTGTTGCTAAGCAACATTACATGGGTCATCTCTTGTAGGATCCTATTTTTCCTTTCAACAACACCATTTTGTTGAGGTGTCCTAGGAGTCGAAAACTCATGGGAGATACCTAAGCTATTACAATAGCTTTCAAAGTAGGTATTTTCAAACTCCCTCCCATGATCACTTCTAATCTGTTTAATGCTTTTAATGTTAGAGTCTTTTTCATTTTCAAGTTTATTACAAAGCATTTTAAACTTATCAAAAGTTTCAAATTTTTCTCTAAGAAAATATGTCCACGTGAACCTAGAGAAATCATCAACACAAACAAAAATGTATCTTTTTTCACCTAAACTCTCGGTTTGCATGAGACCCATAAGATCCATGTGGAGAAGCTTTAGAGGCTCCTTGGTGGAGAGATACTTGCCCTTTTTGTGCATGCTTTTGGTTTGTTTTCCTTGTTGGCAAGGTCCACAAACACCATTGGCTTTCTTCCCAAGTTTGGGAAGGTCATACACAACATTAAACTTATCTAGTATCCATAGATCACGATAGTTCATGTGGCCAAGTCTTTCATGTCACAACTCTTTGCTCATCCTTGGACACATTGTTTGAGACTATTCTAGCTTAAAGACAATAGCAATTGTCGCTAGATCTCATACCTTTCAACAAGGTTTGTCCATGGCTTTAGATTGAGCAATCATTTTTGCTAAACAAGATGGAAAATCCTTCATCACTAAGATGAGAAATGCTTATCAAATTGGCTTTTAAGCTATCAACAAATAAAGCATTGGATAAGGAGGGCAATCCGGGAATGGAAATGGTTCCTTTCCCTATGACTCTCTTTTTGGATCCATCATCAAAAGTGACATTATCTAAGTACCAAAAATTAGAAGAATTTGCCTTCAAGGCAATTTGAGTAACATTGCAAAATATTCATCTCTTCTAACCCCCTAGGTGAAACACTTTTCTTCCTAGTGGTCAATGGTACATGGGCTATAGATGTCCTAGGATCATGCATATTAGTTTTCTTATTCCTAGGAACATGCATCATGGCTCCACTCTTTTTCTTTTCAATCATGCTTTTAGCTCTACACAATTTAATATAACGAAAGCAATTTGGTCTAATATGACCATCAATACCACAATAATGACATGTAAGGATGAAGTAAGGAATCATACCATGTCCTTGTGTTTGCATAGAAGCCTTCCCATGTCGTTGTGGTTGCATTTGTAGGGAAAAACACGTGCACGCAGCGGAAGCAAGACTAAAAGAGGTTTTAGTATGTTTTAAAATTTTTCCATAAGTTGAACCTTAACCCTTTAATTAATTACATATAATAAAAGTATCGTACCTTTGTCGCGTGATCCGATTGACGTTGCGTCGATGGTAATCTACAAGATCGTCCAATCCAATCACGAACGTGAATCACCTAGGAGCGTGGTCTCTCTTCTCTTTGA
This sequence comes from Acer saccharum, assembly GCA_030490815.1. Lineage (NCBI taxonomy): Eukaryota > Viridiplantae > Streptophyta > Magnoliopsida > Sapindales > Sapindaceae > Acer > Acer saccharum. The sequence continues at coordinate 30,234,234 of CM059877.1, read as the reverse complement.
ATTGTGTACCTGAGGATGGATAACAAAAGCTTTTTCTTTTTTGTTAGTCACAATAAGTCACAAGAGATTACAAAGAACGTTCCGGTCACTTTTGAATTCACAATCCTTAGATCGAAACTCGTGTGAACCTTATTCAAAATTGTGCACAAAGCCTTTTGATGTAAAAGCTACTAGTGCACTATTGAAATAAGAATGATCTCTTCTCACTTTTTCTCTTGGCCGAATTTTCACACTATTGTCTAGAGTTGGATTTTATTTTTCTCAAGCAAAAGAAAATAACTCTCAAGCCTTGCATTAGGGTTGGCCGAATTATACACCTTCCCATATATAGGGTGGCCGAATTCCTTACCCTAAAATAACTAGGGTTGCCGCATTCTATGATGAGGAGTCTTGTAGGTGGTCGAAATCATCACTATTAGAGGATTTGTGTTTCATCATACTCCTATCATTCTTTTGAATCCAAACCCTAATCCAACTCTATAGTGTTTAATCCTATTATGACTATATAAAAGACTTCCTTATTTGACTAGATAAATAAATCCCTTATTTATCTACTTATAAAAAGTCTTTTACATTTATTATACTACCACAATAGTATACTACTAAGAAACATATTTCCTAGTCAAAAAAAGATTTGATTCTTAATTAAATAATTAATCAATCAATTAATTAATTCCCATTTAATCAAATAATAAAATAAAATAATATATTAAGCTATTCTTCAAGCCTTGCCGCCCATATACAAAGATAGGCCCAAATATTATTTTTCATTTTATTAAATCCATTGGACATTTAATTAAAAGCCTACACGTGAACTAGGCCCATTCTTACTAAAGAAACAAGCCTACATGCCTTAATACAATTCTAGATTGACCCATAATTAGTCCGGTAGAATATATCAAGTGATCCATGCAAGTCCATGTGGATTGAGGATCTTGGCAGGCTATCTAAATTTAAGCTTCAATAGACATAACCCAATCACAATCAACAAATGATTCACTTAGGTTCGATCTATTAATTTTAGTTCATTCTACTAAAGAACTAAAATTACACTCTTAAATAAAGATAGAACAAGTAAATGTTTCTCATTCGTACCCTGGACCATCTTATTGGAGATAGTGAATCCTTGTGAATAATATCAGTAATCGCCAAGAACTCATAGACCGCATATAGCTCTCCAAGTTACCATATTTACTTATATGACCACATTTTGAACTTGGATATTTTGACTTGTCCAGAAGCCATGTCTTCAATAGTCACTATCGAAAACTCAACGTTGAGATTTAATATCCAATACCTCAAAACATCCATATGATGATATTATACTCTCATTTTATAAATGGAGGCACGATGTCCATATCTAAATGAAGTCCTCTATCGCTTAGCAAATGAATACCACCAAACTATCGAGGATAGACTATATATAATCATACTCATTGATAGCTCAAATGATAAGTCCATCATTTATCTCAAGATTAAGATAGACTCTCCGATTGTCCTCTTATTTGCATCCCATAGCTAGCCTTGTTTCAGCTTGTCTTCCCATTCTAATTTCCAATCATGGCGGATGTCGATCCTAAGGTGGCAACGGCGGTGCAGCCGTCGAAAAGAGCATTCAAGAGGTTCAGCTTCAGAGTTGTTGATTTGGATGCACTTCTTGACAGTCTACTCTCTCTCTGTCTATCTGCTCCTCCTTACCCAAAAAACCCTAGTGGCCTCCGATCCAACAAGAGCCACTCTCTCGTCTCAGCTTATCTTCCCATTCTAATTTCCAATCATGGCGGATGTCGATCTTGAGGTGGCCACGGCGGCGCAGCTGACGAAGAGAACATTCAAGAAGTTCAGCTTCAAAGGTGTTGATTTGGACGCACTTCTTGACAGTCTACTGATGAGCCTATCAAGCTCTTCCCTGCACGTGCTCACACTTGCTTCGGATCCCCTCTCTCTTGCCAGATCAAGCACTTAAACCTCGCAAGGTACATCCACTGCTGCTCATCCTTTGTTTTTGTATTCCATGGAGTTCAATTTCTGTTTAGGTTTTCATTTTTTGATCCGATTTGTAACCTATCAATTTTCTAGAATTACCTTTTTTTTTCCCTTCAAATATGATCGTATTCCTTATTCAAGTTTATGCTTTTCACTCTTTTTTTTTTTAGAGTTCCACTTAAATGGCTTTCTATCATTTATGATGATTGAATCTTTTATATCGTTATAATTAGCGAGTCATTAATTACTCTTTACTATGCTTGATATCTATTTTTTTTATAAAAAAAAAAATTGTGGTTCAAAATGATGTATCAATTCTAGATTTGAAGTTCTTATCTACATTTCCTTGGTATTGAAGGATTTGATCGCTTCTGGGTTTATTTATATGGAGTCGTATTGTGCAAAACTTTATTTTGTTTTTTTTTTTGTTTTGTTTTTTTTTTTTTTTTTGCAGCTGCAAGATCTCTTTAGGCAAGATGGCGATGATTGATGAGCCACTGTACCCATTGCCGTTCTAATTGATGAGCTCAAGAATTTTGAGTTGGTTATTGTGGCCTCACAATCCTGTTTAGCGGTTGTTTCATTGCTCTATTTCTCCTACAATTTTCGTAAATATGGTAACAGGAGGTTCCTTTTTGTGGATCGCTATAGTGGACAATTGGCCAGGTTTCGAAACCAATATATTCAGCAAATAAAGGTAAAGCAATTCCCTAAAATTCCCAAATTATTGTTTCTCTGCTTAAATTGGGAATTTGATGCGGTTCATTGATAGATAAAATTGCAACTTTGCTTGGATTTTTAAGGAAATCATTGAGTGATGTGTTGTTAATTGTGATTTGATTAAGTGGGTATAAAAGGATTTCAATGTTTTCTACACTAAAAGGATATAAGTTCAATCCCAAAATCAATTTTTGTGCCCCCAAATTTGGCAAACATTACTTGCTCTCTTAAAGTTATTGAATTTGTATCATGGTACCTCCTCTTGCAAATGTTCGATTTTTCTCCAATGTACGTGCGATTCGCTAAAATATAAAATATAAGCTTTTCTTTTCCTTCTAGAAAAAAAAAAAAAATTAATGGATATCCGTATTTTTTTTTATTCATTTATTTATTCTTTAGGTTAATAAAAAAATTAGATAGTTATATATGAGTGAAAGAAAACGACTTCTAAATTTGCAGTAAAAGCAAATTGAGTCTCATTTCCTATGTACAAGAGTTAAGTGAAAGTAAACAAAAGTGGAAGATGGATCATGTTTTTTCAATTTATGTTCAATTAGTTTTAAGTCAAAATGTTCCAATTTGTATATTGTAATGAAAGAATTGTTTGAATATGCTTGTTTTGTGTTGATCAGTATAAGTGTGGTATGTTTTCTGGCATAGAAATTGAAGTTTTTCGTTGTTTTCTTGTCAAAATGCAGGTCATTGATGTTCTTCATCCAGGAAGGGCCAATGTTTCCAAGGCAAAATTTGATTTTGAATGAAATTCAGCTCTTTTTTTCAAGTATAGTGTTCACCATGAGCTTTCATTGTGTGTATGATTTTTAAATATATTTCTCTGTGCCAAGCAATCAAGGGAAGCTTGGTTTAGCACCTTTGTACTGAGAGTAGTTGATCGATTGATCTAAATTCGTCTTCTTGTTATATTCTTGAATGTAGGCTGAGCTGAAGGAGAAGTTGGGAAGGATGTACGAAGTAAATGACTCAAGTTCAATCTTCGTATTCAAGTTCCGTACTCATTTTGGAGGTGGTATATCTACTGGATTTGGTTTGATTTATGATTCGGTTAAGAATGCAAAGAAGTATGAGGCCAAGTACAGGCTTATCAGGGTAATTAGATTATTCTTATTTCATATGAACTTTTTTTTGATAATGTTTAGTTTTTTACATTATTGAATGACAATGTTGCTAGAATTACATAATCCAACTTATAGATTATTCTTATTTCATATGAACTTTTTCTGATAATGTTTAGTTTTGTATCATGATACCTCCTCTTGCAAATGTTCGATTTTTCTCCAATGTTGGTATCATGTTTTCTCAAAATGTTCCAATTTGTATATTGTAATGAAAGAATTGCTTTGATCAATCTATTTACGCAGGGTTCTATACGCCTCCTTTTGTTGTAGTCACTGCTATGTTTCATTCTCAAGGTTATACGTGAAGTCCTTTAAATTTTATATGTACGTAATGAATCATGGTGGCTGTCTACTGCTATATTATTAGCTCTGGTTCTATCCTGGACTTTTTTGAGTAGAATATCTTTATCAGCCAACATTTTGTTTCATCTAGTCTGCAATTTACAAGTCATTCACTTTACGTTACCATCTCTTCAAGATAAGTCATAGTCGCAGGTTCAGAATTTATCTTGTCTTGGAGTTCTTGGTTGTCACAGCTAGCCAATGCATGACTGTTTTCCAGACTACTAGGTATACCGGGATAATTACTTTCATAAATTGTGGCGATTTTGTAGTAAGTTCATGTTCTCAGCACCCTTTTTCTTCATATCATTGGCTGAATAATTGTGTGTACTAAATTTGACTTGAAAATTTTCCAGGTGTTCACAATTGTTTAGGTGGTTGGTATAATTCTTTGCCTTCACGCAACCACGAAAATCTGTCTTAGAGCTCAAAACATTGCATCGTTTGCAAGTAGATGGCATGCATTGGCAACATGTGCTTCTGCTCATTCTCAAATGAGAACTTGTAACAGTAGGGAAACTTGCAAAATTCCAGGTCATTGAACTCACTTCCTACTATTTATTCCGAAAGTGATTTGGAGTCTTTGGATTATGTTTCAATGCCGACAAGTGCTCAATTGACTTCGTATATGTGCTTGTATCATAAAAGACAAGCCTAGGTTGGAATTTTAGTTTTTGTTACTTGTCTCATAAAGATTCTTGCTGGAAGCTTTCTTTTATAGGTTTGGTACCCATCTCCTGGTGTAGGCCCTTTTAAACAGGATGATTTATTGTAGGTAAGTTTCAATCACCAGTTAAAAGCCTTTATACTGTGGATTTTTAGTTGATACTACAATTATATATCTCCATTGCAATTATTTATCTTTACCATTTGTTAATGAAAAATGGGAAAATTTTGGGAAGTTGAATATGTCAGTTTGGTTTCTTGAGGTTCTCAACATGCCGCTTCTATGAGTGGAAGTAATGATAAATCTGCTGTGTAGAGTCTGTATGCAGTTGTTCACTTGGATGGATGCTACTTTTTCAGGTCATTATGTGTGTTATGTAAAAAAAAAAAAAATTCCCATAGGGAGTGGTTCAAAATTGATGACAGCGCACTATATGTTCCCTTATTCTATTTTTATTTTTATCCCTTAAGTCTTAACACATTTACAATCATTGTTACTTAGTTTGAGGTCTTGTTTTGAATTTAGCACTGATTTAAAGGTAGTAGATTAAAAATCAAAGAAAAATAAGCCCTTTGTTGCTTTGTTTTCTCTTATTTTTCATTTTGAAATTAGGTGCGGTTCAAAGGTAGTAAACTAAAAACCGAAGAAAACAACTCTTTCTTTGTGTCAGCCCTTCCTGGTGGATATTAAATACCTGTAATTGTGAATTGTCAAATTGTCTTAGTTTATGATTTGATTGAATCAACCCACATTCTTTAGAGCTTGAATGCATTTTATTGTTTTTTTTAATTGTTTTTTTTTTTTTTTTTTTTAATTAACTCTCATTGCCTCTCCGTTTCTGTAGATTGATGGATTGAATCAATTGAGAAATAAATATGTTTGGTTTGGGAAAACGAGAGGCGAAAGCCATTGCATTTGATGTTACGTCCAAGGTTAATTTCCTATAATTTCTAATTTATTTGAATGCTTGTTTTTCAAATTACTTATTTATAATTTTTTTTACTGTATTTTTACAGGTAATGGCGGGTTGAAGAATGATGGTCATTTTTTTTATATTATTGTAAGAATATTGTAATTGTGTTCACTACATTAGTAGCTTGGATTTTTTTTTTTTTTTGTAAGGACGTTATTTGTTTGCTTTAATGAATTTCAATTAATCCAAAATGATGTACAATTTTTCGGTACTTATTTTGTATGTATTCAGTATCTAATATTAATTTCTATTATTAATGTATAGCAGAACAACTTAGTATGTTTAGTTCAGATCCATTATTGGATTCCAGGGCATTTGATCATAAAGTGAAGAGTTTGGGGCAAAAGTAAAATATTTGAAAGATAGTAGCAAAAGTGAGTTCTTAATGCGAAATAATCTTGCATACAAGTCACGTCAATGATCAGAAATTTCGTTGGGTTCTTAAAGCAATATTAAGTCGTTTTGAAATGTGAATAATATTCTTATTGAAATGAATGTATTCATTTTAATAAATTTTATTTATAAACCCACTTAAATTATTAACACAACCATTTTTATTTAAAAGGAAAACTTAATGCTTAGAGGAATGGATATAAATGATAAATGTTAGGATAGAGTAATACATGCAGTCATGGGCGATAAAGTAATTAGAGTATGAAATAGTACTTGATATGTTTGTCACTCATTTGTGTTAAGGGTTGGGAGGGACTGTTTCATCTTCTTGAATTCTGTAATATCTTCTAAGTTGATGACCTTTTTCCTTTCATTAGGAAATAAATAAAATAATAAGTCTTATTTGTGGTGGACGAAGCTTCCTAATGTTATACTTTGAAACTTGTAAATTCCTTCTCAAAAGAATAGCACAGGATTTGTTTGTTTTGTTTTGTTTTGTTTTTGTTTTTTTTGTTTTTTTTCCAGTTGTGTGAATAATTAGGCGTTTCCATAGCCGTAGACATAGTTACCATAGTCGTAAACGTAGTTACAAGCAAAATGTGAAGAAACTGTAAACGTAGTTACTGAAGCCGTAAACATAGTTACCATAGCCGTAAACGTAGTTACAAGCAAAATGTGAAAAAACTGTAAACGTAGTTACTGAAGCCATAATAGTGGTTACAACTTACAAATCAAATTTTGGCAATGTTATATTTTTTTTTTTAAAAAAAATTATTAATTTGGGGTGTACGTAAAATTTTTTAAGGGTGTAATATCGCCACTCTTAGATGATATTTCGTACGAGGCACACCCAATATATTACAAAAAATGTTCTCTTTTTTTTTTTTTTTTTTTTGTTAAATACCATAAACTAATAAATTATAAAATAATTAAAATGCAAAATATATATAACATAAAAGCATGTGAGGAGTAGGGTTGCACATTGGGGAAATGGGGATGGATATAGGTCCCCCCATCCCCATCCCCACTTCTCAAACCCTTCCCCATCCCTCCCCATTTCCCCGTTTGGGGAAAATGGGGATGGGGGAGTTTTGGGGGGAGCTCCCCCCATCCCCATCCCCATCCCCATCCCCATCCCCATTTCCCCATTTTCCCCGTTTCCCCATTTACCCCATTTGGTTGAAAATTATAAATTAAACTAAAAAAAAAAACATTCCATTACAAATGCAAAAGAAAATACATTACAAAATAATGTCAAATATATATACATTACAAAATAATGTCAAAGAAAATACATTACAAAATACATATATATATATATATATATATATATATATATAAAATTATTTTTATAATATTTTAGGGAAAATGGGGAAATGGGGATGGAGGTACCTCCCCCCATCCCCATCCCCATTTAACTATATTAGTGGGGAAAATGGGGAAATGGGGATGGGGTGGGGTCTCCCCATCCCTATCCCCATTTCAATTTGGGGATGATTTTCATCCCCATCCCTCCTCATTTCCCCATTTTCCCCAAAAAAATTTCCCCCAAATGGGGATGGGGATGGGGATGGGGATGGGGAAGCAGGGAAACGGGGATCCGGGGGAAAATGTGCAACCCTAGTGAGGAGGATCACTTTTTATTTTTATTTTTTATTTTTATAATTGTTTAACCTATCGTTAATTAAATTAAATTGTTTTAGCTATTTAATATCTTAATTTTAATAATCACAATTAATGTTTAATTTATATTTCAATCAAAATATTTTATACATGTTGAATTAACTGACCATCCTAGTCGCGTATATTAGAAAAAGCTTGATTATGAGTGATGCTATTGGCATATCCCCACCGGTCTATTTATGCCATACTTTTTGAAATTTTGATTTAATTAAATAAAATTAAATACATTTATTTATTTATTTGATTTATTTCCAAAACTACCATTTTATTTATATTTCAAACTTAATACAATCCTTAAAGTAGTTACCACTGCCATAAAAGTAGTTACAAGCTAATTTTGTGGAAGAAACCCTTAAGTAGTTACCGTAGCCGTAAAAGTAGTTACCAAAATCGTAAAAGTAGTTACCAGCTAATTTTGTGGAAGAAACCGTTAAGTAGTTACCGAAGCCGTAAAAGTAGTTACAAGCTAATTTTTTTGAAGAAACCTTTAAGTAGTTATCACACCCGTAAAAGTAGTTACCGAAGCCGTAAAAGTAGTTACCAAAACCGTAAAAGTAGTTACCAGCTAATTTTGTGGAAGAAACCGTTAAGTAGTTACCGTAGCCGTATAAGTTGTTATCATATCCGTAAAAATAGTTACAAGCTAATTTTCTGAAAAAAAAAAAAACCCTTAAGTAGTTACTGAATCAATAAAAGTAGTTACCATAGCCGTAAAAGTAGTTACAGAAGAAACCCTTAAGTAGTTACCAAAACTGTAAAAGTAGTTACCGTAGCCGTAAAAGTAGTTACCAAAACCGTAAAAGTAGTTACCAGCTAATTTTGTGGAAGAAACCGTTAAGTAGTTATTGTAGCCGTATAAGTAGTTACCATGTCCGTAAAAGTAGTTACAAGCTAATTTTCTGACAAAAAACCTTAAGTAGTTACTGAATCCCTAAAAGTAGTTACCATAGCTGTAAAAGTAGTTACAAAAGAAACCCTTAAGTAGTTACCATAGCCGTAAAACTAGTTACCGTAGCCGTAAAAGTAGTTACCAAAACCGTAAAAGTAGTTACCAGCTAATTTTGTGGAAGAAACCGTTAAGTAGTTACCGAAGCCGTAAAAGTAGTTACAAGCTAATTTTTTGAAGAAACCTTTAAGTAGTTATCACACCCGTAAAAGTAGTTACCGAAGCCGTAAAAGTAGTTACCAAAACCGTAAAAGTAGTTACCAGCTAATTTTGTGGAAGAAACCGTTAAGTAGTTACCGTAGCCGTATAAGTTGTTATCATATCCGTAAAAGTAGTTACAAGCTAATTTTCTGAAAAAAAAAAAAAAAAACCCTTAAGTAGTTACCGAATCCATAAAAGTAGTTACCATAGTCGTAAAAGTAGTTACACAAGAAACCCTTAAGTAGTTACCAAAACTGTAAAAGTAGTTACCGTAGCCGTAAAAGTAGTTACCAAAACCGTAAAAGTAGTTACCAGCTAATTTTGTGGAAGAAACCGTTAAGTAGTTACCGTAGTCGTATAAGTAGTTACCATGTCCGTAAAAGTAGTTACAAGCTAATTTTCTGACAAAAAACCTTAAATAGTTACCGAGTCCCTAAAAGTAGTTACCATAGCCGTAAAAGTAGTTACAGAAGAAACTCTTAAGTAGTTACCATAGCCGTAAAACTAGTTACCGTAGCCGTAAAAGTAGTTACAAACTAATTTTCTAAAAAAACCCTTAAGTAGTTACCGAATCCCTAAAAGTAGTTACCATAGCCGTAAAAGTAGTTACAGAAGAAACCCTTAAGTAGTTACCAAAACCGTAAAAGTAGTTACCATAGCCGTAAAAGTAGTTACCAAAACCGTAAAAGTAGTTACTAGCTAATTTTGTGGAAGAAACCGTTAAGTAGTTATCGTAGTCGAATAAGTAGTTACGATAGCCGTAAAAGTAGTTACAAACTAATTTTATGAAAAAAAAACCCTTAAGTAGTTACCAAATCCCTAAAAATAGTTACCATAGCCGTTGAAGTAGGTGCAAGCTAATTTTTTGAAGAAACCCTTAAGTTGTTACCGCAGCCGTAAAAGTAGTTACCAAAACCGTAAAAGTAGTTACAAGCTAATTTTTTGGAAGAAACCCTTAAGTTGTTACCGTAGCTGTAAAAGTAGTTACCAAGCCGTAAAAGTAGTTACAAGCTAATTTTTTGAAGAAACCCTTAAGTAGTTACTGCAGTCGTAAAAGTAGTTACAAGCTTATTTTGTGGAAAAAACCCTTAAATAGTTACCTCAGCTCTAAAAGTAGTTACCATGAAAAAAAATATATATATTATTTTCATATTATTTTTTAAGATTAAATAATTTTTTTATTATTATTTTATCTTTTTTTATTTATTTTTATTATTAATAATGTCAAATGAATGAATATATATTATTATTTTAATAAGATATAGGCAATAGCAGGTATGAAACCTGCACTGTTCACAGCGGAACACTGTTTTTTTTTTTTCTCTGCATGATGCAGTGATTTCATTTCACTGCATTGTAGCCGCCCCCCTTCTAAATACTAGTTTTGGTGTCGAATTTCGGTATGCGAACGAAACAAACAAGTCAAAACCCCTAAAACCCCAAACACCGCCTCACTCTCTTGAGTCTTGACTCTTCTCACTTCTCAGTTTTCTATCTCTCCTCTTCTCTCATCATATTCAAAATTCATGCTTTTAGTTTTCGCCATAACTGAAACTGCCACACAACCACACAACCTTTTCAAATGAAAGCTTTGAGAGCTCTTCGAACCCTCACATCAAAACCCACAAAACCCCATCTCAATCCTCTCTTCCTCAATCGCTTTTACTCCGCAGCCCAACCTCAACAAAACGACAATGTAAACGATAACTATCATGAAACCACCGACCATTCAGTCTTCGATAGTTCGCACTTCTCACTTCTTGTTGATGATGATAAGAAGCAGCGGGAGTCCAAGTCGAATTCGACAACTTGGGATGAGAAGTTCAGGGAGAGAGCCGACAGAGTCGTGTTCGGGGAAGAAACCCGGAAAGGGAAAGTGAGGATTTCCGAGGAAGACGAAGAGGAGAGGAGGAACAGACTGCTTGCTAAGACGCTGCTTCGCGCTGCTTTGGAGGAGGATGAGGAGGAGGAAGAAGAGGTCAAAGAGGAGGACCAGAAGTCGCTCACTGTTGGGATCATTGGTGCGCCCAATGCTGGGAAGTCTGCGCTCACTAATTTCATGGTTCGGCTTCGTTCGTTTTGTTGATTTGGGTGTTTTTGTTGTTGTTCTGGATTATGAAGTTTTGTGTTTATTTGTTTATTTTTGGTTTTGTGGAAATTAGGTTTTTTTGAATGATGGGTGCTTAAGATTTTATTGTTTCGATATTTGTTTAATTTGAATGATGGGAAATGTATATCTCACTCTCAAGTCTCACCAACTATAAAATTTTGAACTTCAATATTAGTAGCTAGTATGGATTTATAACTTGGTCTCATGGTAGAGATTTTTAATATGATTTTCGGTTTGGAATTTCTAAGATTTATAGTTGATGTTGGCATGTGAAGATATTATATATTAATTCTTTGATTTAATTCATTTGTTATAGGTTGGAACAAAGGTCGCTGCTGTTTCACGGAAGACAAATACAACCACTCATGAAGTTTTAGGAGCAATGACAAAGGGGGACACACAAATTGTATGTTTTTCTTATTTTGTTTTAATAGTTTATATGGTACACCTTATATTTGGAAATTTATGCAACTTATCTTTTATACATCTTTCAAAAAGTGAATCAGTATCATCATCATATAGAGATGATGGCCATAACTTGATTGAATTGTGAAATGTTGCAACTTTTATAGAACAAAATGAACATATTCTGTATAACAGGATCAAACCTGGAAGGACAAATCATAAAAAACTGATGAAAAAAACCTTTCCCAAATCATATCGTGATATGTTTCTACTCTAACTACATATCCCATATTCCCATGCCAGTATGCATTGAAGCATCATAATCCTTTCCCCTATCAAAGACACATGCAACACTGACTACTGTTTACCTTAATCAAAATTTTAGTGGTGAGAAATCAACCAAAAGTAGCAGTCCAAACAACCAAAGATGAAACCAGTTGTTTATCTTGCATTGGAATCCATTAATCTGACAAGTTGAATTGACAATTGTCAAGTGCATTCGTTACCATTCAATTTAAAATTCTTCATTGTGAATGTAACTAGGCCTTTCCTTTTCAAAGAAGGAGAAGCAGCCAGTCATGTTGACATTGAGACAATATTTTCTTTCATTGAAAAGAGACAGCCTCTGTTAGTAAGATATCTTATATTAAGTTTCAATGATATTCTATTCATCTCGGAACTCCAAAAGCCAATCGGCTCTTTTTCTTCATTGTTTTTGTTTTTGATTTCAGCTCCTCTTGTTCCAAGTTTGAATATTTTTTTTCCTTATTTTTTAATTTTTTTCATCTGCTAATTGTAGCGTTGTGAAGTTAAGTTTAAAAGTGGCTAATTGTGCATGTAGAATGATGTTTGAATAAATGAAAACAAAAGACAGAATATATATTTGGTCTATATTATGTCTCATTAACATAAATTAAGATGTATTTGCTGTTTTATGGCCAATTTTATTAGGTTTTCTTCTTTAAACAGTCTTTTCCTTCTGCAGTGGCAAAAATATTTCCTCTTGTAAAATGTAAATACACTTCTAAATTAAGCATATCAAACTAAAGTTGAAACTCAGTTATGTAGTTTTTCCATGTCGGTTATCTGGTTCTCATTGAGTTAGAAAACTTAAAATGCGAGGAAATCACATTTTCTAATGACTTTATTCTGCTATTCTGTCATCTGGAAACATCGTTGGCTCGTTGTTGACTATATCTATGTGCTATTCAGTGCTTCTTTGATACCCCTGGACTGATGTTGAATAAAGGTGGGTACCCATATAAAGACGTAAAGGTTCGCGTGGAAAGTGCCTGGAGTGCTATTAATTTATTTGAAGTGCTTATGGTTATTTTTGATGTTAACAGACATCTCACCAGGTTAGTAATCCATTACATTTAGTTTGATTAGATATAAGTTTCCTTGTCAATCTTTCTGCTGGTACATCAATCTTGGCAAGCTGTTATATGAATATAGTAATATACAATCTACTTGGCTCATAACTTAAAGTTTCAGTTACTGCTCAAAAGGTAGAATATTTTATATGCTATACACCTATGACATCCAGCAGCTATCTCCCATTTAGCTTTGACTGCTTGGAACATTTTTCTTTTCCATTCGTAATTTTTTTTCCCATACCTTGAATTGACACAAAGAGCTAGCCTTTTTTTATTTTTCAATGCTTTTACTATGTTGTTCCATTAAGATTCAAGAGAGGTTGCTCTTTTCAATATCTGTTGTATTTATTTATTTGATATTTACAAACTGTTGTAAGCTAGCAAACCATATTCCTGTTTGATAAGTTGATTATCTGTTCTATGCTACTGTTCTCTTTATCTCTCCTCTCTTATATGCTACTGTTTGAGAAACTTATTTTATTTTAAAGTGTTACGATTCATAGTTGACTTGTAGGCCATGTCCACTAATTTTCTGCCGTCACTCCTTAGAGTAACTTTATTATGAAATTTTGAATAACTCCATCCACAATTCTGTGAAACTACAATGAATAGTTGTTGTCAATATTCATTAATTTTAAGTTTCAGTTTGGATATCCTCTTCCCAGAGTTGAAGTGTAATCTGGCCTAAAATGCCGCCTCTGTGATTATTGTTCTCATTTTCTTTCATATCTATTTGTGGATTTTTCCTATTTGTAATTTTCTTTAGCTTTAAATCATCCCCAATTTTCTTTTGCTCAAGTTTATTTGTACCATAATCTTCTGGTTTCATCTCCGGTCAGGACCATTTATGAGCTTAGTTGGCTATCACACATTTGGGGACCTAACATGGGTACACAAATGATCAAAGTGGCCCAATTTATGGTCCAGTCGTTTTCTTTTTGTTCCATGTTTATCTTGCAAAATATTGTTTAGATGGATTTCCTGCTCTTTTGATCTGATTTAATTCTGTTTTATAAATTTATTATTTGTTATTTGTATACCATTGTACGAAACTGAGGTGACATAAATCGGTTAAGAAATCTTTGGACGTTTATTAATGTTATATGTTTCCAGATAGAGAACTTTGTGCCTGTTAGAGTTTAATGGATCAAAACTCTGTTTACCCCCTCTCCCAACAACCAACTTGGGATTTAATTTCTGTCTTATGAATTATAGATTTTATCAATTGTATGGAATATCTTATCTATAACTGTATCTGGTTAGGGCTGCATAACAATTTCAATATCATTTATGGTGCATATCACTTAGAAATAATTCAAGGAAAAAGAAAAAGAAAAGTCTACTGAGGTTCAGCCAAATTCATTAAACAATATAATGATTTCGGAATGATGTAAAAATCCCAACCATTAGCCAAACCTTTATAGATCTCTATGGTTATCAAAATCCCTTTTCAGGGGAGTTTGGCCTAATTTCAAAATCACAAGGTTATTTTTTATTCTGGTCAAACATCAAGGGTTTTCTTGAATAATCTCTTTCACTTGTATAGTCAACAGCGCTTTTATATATCAAAGGTAATTGTTATGTTTGCTTGTATTTGAGGAAATTGGATAAAAACACCATTAGAGATAGGAAAAAGGACTTGTCCTTGGGATCCCTTGAAACATGCAGGTGTGTTAGAGCTCAATTTGTTTGTGGAAATTATGAAAAAAAAGAAGGAAAAATATGTGTTCAAATTTTCTTGGTAATAGTTATAGCCTATATATCAAAGGTAATTATATTGCTTATGCTGCATATAATTGGAGAAAAGCTTTAGAGCCTTCTATGCACTGCGTTTTTCACTCATATCATGTACTGTGATATGAGGTTATATGTGATTGGCTACTCATGTCACATGACATGATGTGAGTGGAAAGCGTACTATACGCCGGGTGCTCTAAAGCTCTTTTCTTATAATTAAATTTGTAAATAGAAGACTTTCTGAATTAAGCACTTTCAATGCCCATTTTTGAATACCTCAATATTAGTCTAAAGAGCAGAAAAAAGAAAAAAGCTTGAAATTCTGGGTTCTTCCTTTTTGAAATTAATCAGGACTGGATTCTAAAAGAAGCAGCAAATTTTGATTTCAAAAACAGCAATTTGAGATTAATTACAATTTGGCCAAAATATTGTTAGAATTAAGTGCAAGTGTAATCTGGTCAAAACTGTCTCAAGAGTAAAGTATCCTTCCATTCCCCACGCCACTCTTCCAAAATCATTTCCCCTGTGCCACCTCTCTGATTGTTCTCTTTTTCTGTTGTATTTATTTTTTGGATTTGACCTTTCCTGCATTCTTCTTTGTAATTTTCTTTAGCTTTAAATTATCCTCAACATTTATTTTGGAATTTGTGTCATAAGCTGATTTTGAATACTGTTTTAATGTTTCGTTTAGGAATCTATTTATCTTATCTCCAATGGCTAGTGCCTGAAGTGTTTTGTATGTTTTACACGTTGTGTATTGTCATGTTGGATTTTAACAAAAATAATTAAAAACTAAGTGTATCTGATGACACCCTGAGTTTTAGAATCCCATGATATTGCTTGTGATCAAAAGATTGGTATCTCTCAAATTTGATGTAATGGAAAAACCTAAAATTTACATCAAATTATCTTTTTTATCAGAAGATATTGAACAGAAAGAATCTCATTGGTAAATCATTTGATAATTATCTATGTTGGTTACTACTAAACAAAGAACACTGGAGTTTTATTATTTGTTTTTTTTTAGCCAAAATACATAATAAACAAAATTGCTTTATATATTAAATCACTTATGGTGTTGCGTCTCTGACTAACTTTTTGTTGGGTATATATTTCTAAATTCCTTCTGGGGCACTTCAATTGGATTCTGGGTGAGGTGCCTCCTTTGTGGCTGTGTGTCTACATAATTACTTAAATCAAATGCCGAATGTTGGAATCTCCTGGGTTATCTGGTTACTTTTACTGACTTGAATTTATGAAGTTCAAAATCAGACATAATTGCATGTTGCTTAATTATTTGCTTAAGAAATGCTGTTTTCTTCTGGATTAATGGTAGCATAGTATTTATTGTATTTCATGCTGTTGTAACTGACTACATGATCCTTTTCATCTTATCTGCATAGGCCTGATTCAAGGGTTGTGAAACTGATTAAACGTTTGGGGGCTGAAGCTCACCCAAATCAGAAGCGTGTGTTATGTATGAATAAGGTTGATTTAGTTGAAAAGAAGAAAGACCTATTAAAAGTTGTTAAGCAATTTAAAGATCTTCCTGGATATGAAAGGTAAGGTTTTCTTGTGAATTATAGAATATTTTTTTTTTCTCTTTTTAAATGTTGAACAAGGATCTTAAGATAACTCATGGTTACACTAATGTTTCAGGATTTTCATGACCTCAGCACTGAAGGGTGCTGGTGTTAAAGATCTTACTCAATATCTAACGGAGCAGGCATGTCCATTTTTGTTATTTCATGTTTATGATAATTGATATGATTGTGTGTTTTTGCATGTGTGCGAGAGTACAATTTCTTTTATGTTACATATATGGTATATGCTTTTAATAATGCAGTTTCTTTAAAATTTTGCTTTGTATTGTCTAGCTTAGGATATTGAAGAACTAGCAATTTCTGGTCATCTCTTGTTTGTTAAGGGGTTTAGAGTTGTGCTTCTGTTGCAATATTGATTTGCTGGAGAAACGATTTCTAGTATTGTGTTGTTATCATTCTAATTATAATATAATACATGCAATTAGTCTTTTTGAAGGGCAAAGTTTATTGAAAAATGGCTGAAGCCAAACAGCAGCTACAAACAAGGGAACAAGACAAAGCCCCAAAACAAAACTACACCTGAAACAAAACCAAAACAAAACATACAACAGACGAGCAAAAGCAAGACCAACTACCAAAAAACACCAGCTGCACCAAAACCATAAGCAAAGAACGAAAGAAATCCTACTGTAGAACCCCACTTGAAGAAGAACAAACAAGCTGCTGCCCCGCCCCCAAACAATAGAGGCCCCTCTCAAGCTAGAAACCATCTTAACCAGCCAAACGCAAACGAAATCGACGCCCTAGCTAGGGTCAAATATCACCCCACTCTATGAAATCCCCTGCCTTACTTGAGCCCATCCTAGCTAAACTATCCGCAATACATATGCAAGTTGATACTTCATTTTATAGAGAAATGTTTTGTTTTTTTTTGTTTTTTTTTATTTTTAAATTCGGATGCATTGATGCCATATTTTATGAAAATTACTTCCACTCTTTTATCCAATGGAAGAAGTGAGACTAAACTAGTTAATGATATTACAAATTTTTTATCTGATAGATGAAGTTGATCCTGATGGACCTAGAGTTTAATTGTTTTCTTCAAACTCTTTCACTAATTGTCACCTGAATAGAAGAATTCACGGGCTTTTAATTTGTCAGACCATCATATTTCTCTTCAATTTCATGAATTCCGTTGTTTATTGATCAGTGAGTCTTACCATAAATAGTTTTCAGAACTTCCAGCTGAAATTTGTTCCAACAATTAATCATCCATAATTTTTCTAATTGTCCATCAATATAGGAAAAGTTATTTCTCAAAACATATGTCACTGCCTTTCTGTATAGTACCGTTGGTCCATCTCATTTTGTATTCATGCATATCAGCATATGTCTAGTTCAAATTTGGTTGGAAAAGTTACTGATATTTTGTTAAAAATGAAGTATTTCTTACATGTTTAGTATTTGGTTAGTATGAACATGCTTGTCGAATAATCCTAGGGATCAGTAGAGCCTTGGTATTTGTTTCCTTTCTTCCCCTCCTTTTCTTAATACCCTGTCCAACTGTCTTTACACTCGTTTATCTCATGCTCTTAACTCTGGCTCTTCAATGGCTTTTTATGCTTAGGCAGTTCAAAGACCTTGGTCTGAAGATCCACTAACCATGAGTGAAGAAGTCATGAAAAACATTTCAGTGGAAGTTGTCCGGGAAAGGTTACTAGACCACATACATCAGGTAGAGCAGATTGGTTATTTTCGTCTTTTTCTATGGTTGTTGTATTCTAAAACAGAAGTATCCTTTTAAAGAGAGGGTAGGTCTGGAAAGGTGTTTATTGACTCATTTAATTACTGGTTTGTATATTTCAGGAAATTCCCTATGGTCTTGAACATCGATTGATGGACTGGAAGGAGTTACGGAATGGTTCTCTTAGAATTGAACAACACTTAATTACAAACAAGTTAAGCCAGCGAAAGATTCTTGTTGGGAAGAATGGCTCTAAAATAGGGTAATCTGCTCGATCTCCTGGATTACATATCCTCCTGGTTTTAACAATATATGGTGACCGGTATTCTAAATTTTTAGGAACATAGTGCCTATTTATTATCTTAATTCTTATATGCCGAGAACTGATATAGCATTGGCCTAGTATCTCTGTGATGAGCCCCCAACTTGTGCAATTTTAACCTGTATTCTGGCAAAAAGTCATTGATTTTGTGTGATTTACTTCAGCCCATGTGAACCTGAATCAAATGAACCCTATTGTACTGAGGACATTTGTTGAAAAACGAAGCCCATCCAAATGTTTGAGACTTCATTTGAATTATAGCATGTAGAGACATTTATCACTTTGGCCTTCCCTCATCTATGTTTTGTTTGTGATTTTTTTTGCTTATGTAGGAGAATAGGCATCGAAGCAAATGAAGAACTAAGGTCTATCTTCAAGAGGGAAGTGCATCTTATCCTCCAGGTTAGACTAAAATGATTTGCTCAATAACTGAATCAATCACGATGAATCTCGCTGTTCCTTGCTATACTGTCTCAATATGTATATGCGAAAGGTCTATCAAGTTTAATTGTACCATAAGCATATTTGGTTTCCTTCACTTGCCAAGGCCATTTAGAATTGAGCGTAGTTGGCAATGACATAATTGGGGACCTAACAGGGATACACAAATGATCAAGGGACCCCAATTTAGGGTCCAATCATTTTCTTTGTTTCACGTTTATCTTGCAAAATCTTGTTAAGATGGATTTCCTGCTGTTTTGATCTGATTTAATTCTGATATTTACAAATTTTGTGTTTATATACCATTGTACGAAACGGAGGTTGACCTTATTCGTACGAATATTATATTTATATTTTAAGAAAATTTTGGAGGTTTAATGTTGTTTTGTTTCCATCTAGAGAACTCTTTGCTTGTTGGAGGTTAATGGATCGAAACTCTGTTTTCCCTCTCTTGCAACAATTAACTTGGGAATGAATTATAGTTATTATCAATTGCATCTTAGGCTGCATTAATCGGAGAAAAGCTTCAGAGCCTTTGATGCACAATGTGTTTTTCACTCATCATGTTATGTCACATGGTGTGATGTGAGATGTGAGTGAAAAGTGTAATATACGTCGGGTGCTCGTAAGCACATTTCATGTAATTAAGGCTGCAAACTGAATATCTTTTTGAAATAATCACTTTAGGTGCCCATTTTTTGAGCTCCAGCACACCATGTAGTACAAAGAATTGTAATCGAAAAGGGAAGCTTGAAGTTCTGGGTTCTTCCTTTTTGAAATTAATCAGTACTGTATTCTAAAACAAGCAGCTAATTTGAAAAATAAAAAATATTAATTAAAGACATTTTTCTTTTACATATTTTAGAATGCTAATATTTTAAAATATTCAAAATCCTTGTACAACTTTTATATCAACTACCATCCAATAAGGTTTTTTAAACACATTATTACTTTTTGTCCATGAAAAAAAAAGTTATAAAAATTCTCTATAAGATGAGTATTGCAATGCTGTCTTGTTTCACAAATTCAAGAATGTCTCATCTCATCTCATGCATTCTGTTTGGAGCACTCGGGTGCATTGGAGTCGAACACAGGATTTGGAGACCGTATCCAGTGTCTACATAGCCCACAATTTTATTTTATTTTTGAGTGTGAATAATTATTATTATTCAAAAAACATTTTTATTTGATTAAAAACCTAATTTAATCTTGTTTTATCAAATAGATTTTCAGTCGAATATAATACTGCACCAATCCAATGATAGTAATATATTCGATTCAAGCATACTAAACGAGGCCTAATTTTCAAGAACTAAACCACATCACTTCTTAGTACAAATCTTGGTGCATCTCTCCTTCTATGTACTGGGTGGGGGGTTTGAGTTCTACCATACATATTTTACAAACATGTGTAGGGAGTTTTTTTCATGTGCTGTGGAAGTATGTCGAAGTATATGTCCCGACAAACCCTTGAACTAACCGTTTAGTGTCCGAAGTTATTGTAATCCTTTTTATAATACTTCCAAAAAAAAAAAAAAAAAACTTCTAAACCTTTCGGTCCTTTTTTTTTCCATGTTAATTAGCTTAGAGCATGACATATTTAAGAAAATAAATATTGATTTTGTTTCAACAAATTTAATGTTCAAACCTTTTAAATGACAATCACTCCACGTGGTATATATATATATATATATAAGCAGTTTAAAATGTAGTATCGATCTTTGCATGCTTAACCTTCTATGCACATATTCAAGTTTAAATTTTATGTTAAAAATGGAAATTTTTCGTATGGGACCATAGATAAACCCAAAAACTTGACATTTTCCCCTTTTTTTTTTTTTTTTTATTAATAAAAAAAAAAACTATAAAAAAGAAAAGAATAATTTAGAACAGAAACATAATTAAGGTTGAATAGATGTTGAGAGCTGATAATAAACCAAATGCTTTTGCAGAATGCACGGCTCCAAATACATTTTATATAATGTAGAAAGCCCTTTTTCTGAAAAACACTAATAAGTGCTTCTCTAGAAAGCACTTCTAGGGTTTTTCTATTTTTGACTTAAAACTGCAAAACATAAGACCTACGTACGTACGTACTACTAAGTGCTTCTCTGGAAAGCACTTCTAAGGTTTCTCTGTTATTTTTAACTCTTCTAATTAACCACTAAAAGACTGAAATGGAAGAGTTAACTGATCCAGAAGTGCAGTGACAGGAGTGGCAATTCTAGGCTCATAAGCAAAACCATGCAATTCACCATCTCCTCCGTAGCCACCTCCTCCGCCGTTGCACCCATGAACGTAGGGACACGGCGGAATCCACTGCCACCGCTTCATAAAAATGTCAAAAAGCAACGCCTTGTCGGATCCCCGGATCATGATCACTATAAACTCACCATGTCCAACACTCTCGAAGCCGTTTCCGGCTTCCAACTCTGTGAATTGAAGGTAGAGTTGCTGAGGCATTCTCTCTATCTCCACCCACGCCGTCCCGCAACTCTGCAATCCCCAAAGCCTCAAGCTTTTGGGGACATTGAGCTTGCTCTTCTCTACCGCCGCCACGAGGACTAGTTTCCCTTGGCTCTCCACCAAGCTCGGAGAACGTAGAAATCTTCGCATGGGAGCTTGAATGTTCATCCAAGTGTTTGATGAAATATCATAAGATAGAACACTGAAAGGACTATAATTCATGCAATAGAATTTGCTTTGAACGCAAATCATTCGACCGGATTCAAGACTACAAAGTCTTGGTAGTGAAGAAGTTGTTCCCCACAGAGAATAAAACCCTCCTGCATCAATGTGAAAGCTTTCTGTGGATAAGTTTTTGACTGCATATGGAGAAATCAAGTCGTCTCCGGCGACAGAGACGTCTATGGAAGAAGGGCCGATTTTCAAGCCTATTGAAGGGAAGAGGCGTGGTCTTAAAGTGGGTGGCAACTGGGTTAGGGTTCCAATAATTGGGTTACAGAGAATTAGGGTTTTGGCTCCAGCTTCATCAGAGATCAAACAGATCAACCCACCAGAAGAAGAAGCTGGTGAGAACCCAGATGGGATCAAAGGGAATGAGATTCTGTACCATGTGACGTCACAAGGATCAAATAGATATCCTTCAAAAGCAGTGGCTCTGGTCTCGCTGGTTCCATCATTGTTGTTGTTGTTGTTTCTGTAGATATAGCTCTTTAGGGTTTTGTGCTTGAAGAAGAGGAACCAATGGTGGCGTGGTGAGACTTGAATGTACAATTCAAGAAAGGTGTTGGAGAACAAGAGCGCATACCATCTTTTACAAACACAACGAGCTCGAAAGAAGGCCGGTGGGGGAAGAAACGTAAGGACTCGATCGAGAAGTCTCGATGGGAGCTTGCTCCAAATTCTAGGGTCCATCCATGGACTGGTTATGGTATGGCTAGTAGTGGAACCACTACTTGTGCTAGTGAAGGTGTAAGAGAAAGGTATGGTCATAGAGGGGTTAAAAGCTTCCATGATTGGCTTGTTTTGGTGAAAAACAAAAGAAATTTGTTGAGGAATTGGAGAACTCTTTGTGAGTGAACAAGTAGGTTATTTTTGGAATGGAAGTTGTAGAGACAAGTAGAGAAATGATCACTGATTGGTGTTGGAGTTTGATAATAATTTTCTCATATTCAGTGAAGATTATAAGTAGTGGTGGTGGAGACTTGAGAGGAATGACAGTTTTTGGAAGGCAAAGCTTACTAAAAACTCATGACTTGAAGAGGGAATTTTTGGTTGGTAGTTTTAGAAGGGTTTCTTTTTCTAGGGTTTGTTTTGTTTTGATTTGGTGGGTTGGGGAAACGGGTGTTTATATAGGAACTGGGTTAAGATGTAATAATATAATGTACTCTTTTTGTTTTCTTCTTTTTAATGTTTTTCTTTTGCTTTTGGTTTGTTTGATTTTGTTGTTGTTTACTTTGGAGAATTGCAGTGATTTTGATGGTTCTATCCATCAAATCAGTGTTTTCTTATCAATGCCGAGGAAGGAAGGACAAGTGGAACTGAGAGAGATGAAGTGTCAACACGAGTGTCCTTTTTATTTTTCTCTGATTTATTCATTGAATCCTCTAAATCTTAACAGACCTACTCACACTCTCACACAAGCTGCGCTGCATTGCTAGCTAGGCAAATTATAACTACAGTGATCGATAACATGAGCAAGTGATGAGTATATATTATTATTGTTGTTGTAAACGAGTTGTCATTTTGAAATGATGATCACTTCTCAATATTGTCATCATATTAATCATGCATCTGGTTTATCTGTATTCTCTAGCAGTTCATGAATCATGATGATTCATTTCTCTCTACAGTTCCTCAACAAATCTCTAATCAATCCTTGTTTTCTTTTGATAATTAATTACTTCAAACTTATTATGTTTGTTCATTAAAACAATATCAATAAAAGGAAAACAAATTTTAACATTATTTAATATTTATATAAAATACCTGAGATGGTTTGTTTTCCTGTATGATAATAGATAATTAATTGCTTAAAGTATAGTCTCATGATGCAGGGGACGGTTTACCATCGGACTAACCTTGTCTCGTTAATGCTATTTTATTACAAAATTTAAAATTAATAGTTCAAAATTGTTAACTTCAAAGTATATTCGATGATCATGTTAAACTAATTAGTTTTGACAAAAATACTGACACTAGAGAAGTATTGCAATATATTGTCTTTGATTGATGATCACATGCACATTATTTTTGTGGCTCTCTCGGCTTGACTTCTAATTCGAAACATCATATCTCCACTGTAGTTTGGATCAGTGACACAAAAGTGTTTTTGTCAGATACATTATCATACGTCCAATCCAATCCTCGTCTCGATCAGTGATGATGAGTTTTTTTTTTTTACACAGTTTTGCGTGACAAGTCTTAATTTACTTTCTCTTTTGGCTGAGTAATAAATATTCTCTTCAAGCAAACAACACACTCTTGGGGGACCTCTGTTTGGTTTTGTTAAGAGAAGCAGATCTTCAAGTCAGAATTAGTACAAGTACTACTAAAGCTACTCACTCTATCATTCACTCATTTTCCCCACCAATCACACTGCAGTGTCTTGTTCATGTCAATCTTCTTCTTCATCTTCTTCTCTTGAAACTTTTTATTCACCCTTTCAAAAACGGAAAAAGCATGCTCTTCAGATTTGGAAATCCTTGTCTTCCTTTAAGAAATCTCCCATTTTTAGTATAAAGTTAGATCCACATATTTGGAAATTATGTCTCCTTCAAGCAACCTCAATGTGGGCTTCTGATCACTTCTCAGGTGTCTAATTAATTTTCCTTTATTTTTATTTTTATTCTTTTTCTTCCCTGATCTAGTCCTAATTTAAGGAACTTGTTTTGTTGGCTTGGTTTCATTCCAACTAAACTTAAAACCAGTTTAGTTAAGTTGGAGTGTTTTTTAATTAAGAAATTATTAAATAATCAAGTATTAATATTATATAGAATCGAGATCGATAAAGCTATAGAAATGATCTTCAGCTGCACCATTAATATTGTAATTTGATCTAGCGTCCTGGACAACTGGTCGTGCACAACTTGAATGTTTTGAATGACATGTACAACTGGTTGAGCGATCTAGGTTCAGATGATGAATAATATAGTGAAAATCGTAAAAAAAATAACCTAACCATAGAATGGATTATTGTTTCTAACCAATTAATTTTTTATTTTTTTGTAACAAATCTTCATAATATATTATTGTTTTTAGTCAATAAATTTCAAAACTACCCTTTTATCCTCTTTTTCTCTTAAAATTTTTTTTTTCTCCATTAATCATCTCTCTCTATCACTCATCTCTATCACCTATCTTTTTATCACTCATATCTCTATCAAATCTTAGTTCTCAACTAATTTTTATCAAGAAATTAAGTTATCTTGAAGAAAAATCGTAAAAAAAACCATGATTTTGGAAGAATTTTTTGAAAATTTCGAGTTTGTGGTTGAATCTATGTTCAAAACTTCAAGGTTTGTAAATCTTCAATTTCAATAACATTATTATGTTTCTTAGATGATATTGTTGATGGGTATTTGTTATTTTGTTTCAATTTTGAAGTTTTTTTTGTTGACAATAGAAGAAACTTCGATTTCGGTTTGAAATTATATTTTAAGCAATGTGTCACGGTAAAAGTGATATAAGTTGGTTATTTCATGTTTAACGTGGCACATCGCCTAATATTGTGCAATCATATATTTCTGAAGTACATGAGATATTTCATATCCAACATGACATACACGGGGATATTTCATACCCAACATGACATACATGAGATATTTTATGCACAACATAATATACATGGGATAATACTGTATAAATAAGATATTTCATACCCAACATGACATACATAGGATATTTCATGCCCAACATAACATACATGAGATATTTCATACACAACAGATATATATGTGATATTTCATGCCTTGTATGAAATACTGCATAATTGAAATATTTCATACCCAACATGACATATATAAGATATTTCATGCCTAACATGACATACATGGGATATTTCATTCCCAACATAATAAACATGGCATATTTCATGCTTTGCATGAAATACTGTATAAATATGATATTTCATACCCAACATGACATACATAGGATATTTCATGCCCAATATGATATACATGAGATAATTCATGCACAACATGATAAATATGGGATATTTCATGCCTTGTATGAAATACTACATAATAAAGATATTTCATACCCAAAATGACATACATAGGTTATTTTATGCCCAACATGACATACATGAGATATTTCATTCCCAACATGATATACATGAAATATTTCATGTCATAATAACTAGGATATTTCATACCCAACATGACATGCATAGAATATTTCATGTCCATGTCCAACATGACATACATGGGATATTTCATACACAACATGATATACATGAGATATTTCATGTCTTATATGAAATACTGCATAATGGGGATATTTCATACCTAACATGACATATATAAGATATTTCATGCTCAACATGACATACATGAGATATTTCATGCCTTGCATGAGATATTTCATGCCTTGCATGAGATAAGGGATATTTCATACCCAACATGACATACATGAGATAGTTCATGCAAAACATAACATACATGTGATATTTCATGTTTTACGTGATATATCCTTAGGAAATGTGAAACACTGTTTTTCTTACAATTTGTTTTTATGAACTGATTTTTTTTTTATAATTATTATTTACTTCAGGAACTATGAAAAACTTGAAGTTAGCAATCAATTACAACGGTCGATGAGACAATTTAGATTACGTGGATGTGAAACTTAATGGGGAGTTGGTGGAAAATAAATTGTCATACAATAAGTTGGTGGAGAAGACATACATATTGACTGGGATTAACAGAAATATTTATTACATCATTCTTTATAAATATTTATGGATTGACAGACATGCTCAAACGTTGAAGCAAAACCATGAAACATTCATTTTATAACGTTATAACTTTTGTTGAGTGTTATATGTTAACTTTTGAAACTGTTGAGTATTGGTTGTTAATCGTTGTAACTTTTATTAATTTTTTTTTTAAAGTCAATTCATTGCAATTTGGATTGTTATTTATTGTTTAAAATGATGAAAATGCGTACAACTTTTGTTCGAAAATCATGGACTTTGTTTGAGTTAAATTATTAGGACATTGTTATGATCAATTCGTAATTTTACAATTAGGCATGTATACTATGTTTAAAATGAAAGAGAAAAGAAACAAAAAACTACACTATTATTTTATGATGAAAAAATTGACAATTAGGTTTTATATATGGTTTTAAACTTGAAATTCTGTTTGTTAACATTACCAAAAAAAATTGGTTTAAGTTTCCTCTGTTTACATGGCAACATCTATCTAATGTCATTGACATGGTTTCGAAGTTTGAAAAAATCATTTGGCAATTTCGCTTCTAATGTCCTTCATATCGTCCACTGTGAAGTGCATTTGGCAACATTTATCTTGAACAATATTTTCCATGTACTTCATGATGAATACACCGCAACTCCTCTTGCATTTATCAAAAATAGTTGTCAATATCGATAAGTGAAAATAGTAATAAAATGTTGAAAACAAACAAACAAACATTAAAAATGTTCTCATGTGTCATGTTGCTAAGGAATCATGTACAATTCAACAACATCAATCTCCAAAGGCTTAGGATCGGATTTACATTGCTCATAATATCCGGTAGCATAAAGTATGCTAGGTAAAAATGAGACGAGTGACTTAATATAAGGTACTTGTGTTGGTTCCGGGAACCAGAATCGGTATCCGTGCAGCGGAAGGGCGGTGGGTCCGGTTTTTAAAATTTTCATAAAAACAAAAAACGTTTTAGCCGGATCGTTGTAATTATATTGATTCTAATATTTAATATAAATAGTAGGGAAAGAAATTGTTACCCTTGTAGACTTTCTGTGATTCACTCGAACCGAGTTCCTCCACTATAGAATCTTCGTGATTCCCTCGAACCAAGTTCTTCCACACCGAATCTCCAACACCAAAGAACCGACGAGTGGGCGTCTCGGTATTGAATAGAAAAATTCGACTCTCGAATTTCTGTTCTTATTGTGTACTCATCACATGAGACAACAAGAAAAATATTGAGAGACTCTCTCACAATATTCTCTAGAGGCTTAGTAAAAATACTTTATTTTTCTTTCTATATATATATATATAACTCTTGATACAAAAGCCCAAGAACTTCTTTGGTCCTCTCTCTCTCACATGTAAAAATACAAGAACACTTCTTGTTATTCTTTCATCTAATTTTGTTTTTCAAAACCCAATTCTCCTCTCAAAACTTTTGGGCATGTGTTAACATATATAAAGAGAGAGAGCAATGCATTGGGTGGTGAATTTTTTTCAACCATAATTATTATAGGGTGGGTGGAAAAAGAAGCATAGAGAAGAAGCTTGTTCTTCACATTGCTTTTAATGCATGGAGAAAAATAAACAAAAATTCTGCACTTGTAGAAAAACAAGAGGACTAATTGCTTGCCTTGCCATATACTCCAATTTGACTATTAACCTCAATAATTTAACCCACCCTTTATTTGACTATTGATAACAATAATTGTTATCAATAATCCACCGAAATTACCACCCTAAAAATGTAATATATATATGTATTAAAATAATCAATATTATATAATACATATATATATATATATACACTTGTTTAAAACAAAACAATATAGTCAACTTATTATATTATATATATATGATTAAATAATCAAAATATTATTTAATATATATAATTAAATAATCAAACATTATTTAATTAATAAAACAACACATAAACTTCTTTATGTATAGATGATTAATTCCAAATTAATCACTAAGCCTCAGTATACCTTAATGTTCAATACAGTGTTATAGAGATGGTATGGGGACACATGGACCTACAATTTCAAGCTCCAATAAATCTTTAATATTTAATTAAACTCTTTAATCAAATATTAGATTTATTAATTCCAGATTTATTCCACTAAAAAAATGGAACTGCACTCTTGTCATTATAGAATTAATTACTCGAATAGTAGGAATCGAACAGTCCATTGATATAACATTACATATAGATCAATCCTCCATAAACAGTTCGTAATATGAGCTAGGTTCAAATCCGTTGACCTCTCAATTACGTCTTTATCCTTGAGTGCCCGTGATTCTCTAATGAACAATTATTTATGATCTTATCATAAATTGAGCACTCTATTGTTCAAGACCCGAATCATTTACTCAAGAGAACTGTTTGTCTACTTCAATTAAGAAGGAATGGATTCCATCTTGTATATTATCATTCCCAGCTAAGTATATCATCATGTCTCCAAGATACAAGGTTTTTAGGTTTGGCAATTAGAGCAAACCATACCGAGTAAGTCAAAAGACACAACTCTATAAGTAGGAGTCTGTTAAATACTCAGGATTAAGATCGTTCCATATATGACCATCTGATTGATAAAAGGGAATACTTTATGTCAAGACGGAGATTATTAAATATTCCAATTTATCGTGTCCATGTCTTGTATAATCTTATTATACAAAGTACCTTCATTCTAATGTCACCACATCAACAGTTCGGATAAAACTGTTCCATTCTTAATGGGAATGAACCGTACTAGTAATTTTAATTAATTAAAGATCCCAACTTTAATTATCAATTACAAACTATTAAGATTATTATATTAAACATAATCCTCATGTATATAACGACTTATACACTATGTTTAATATTACATTTAATAATCATGGAATTTTATGTTATTAATACAATATTAATAACATTAAATGCACACAAATATATAATAGAATGTCAATCTAATTATTAATTCAGCATGAAGATCAACAACATGTGTTCTTAGGGCATTATCCCCAACAACTTGTTCTAGCTGATTCTTCTTGTCATTCCCCTCCTGTAATGAGTCGTAAATCTCAATTTTGTGCTTGTACAAGTTAAGTTCATACAGCACCCAATGAGAGGAACATACACAGCAAGGTATCAAAATCTACATTCCAAGAAATGAATATAAGGGCAATCGAATTAAACACACTTAGGCAACCGAATTAAACACACTTAGGCAACCAAATTAAACACACCAGACTTAAACACACCACGGTAAAAAAATTAAACACATCAAAGAAAAAAAAATTAAACACACCAAGGCTAACAAATTAAACACACCGAGGCAAAAATATTAAACACACCATACCTAATCAATTAGACACACCAAAGCTAATCAATTAGACACACCAAGGCAACCAATTTTCTTCAACCAAAAAATCATCATTTACTGCAAATGAAACAAATTAAACACACTAGGGCAACCGAATTAAACACACCGGGGCATAAAGAATTAAACACACCGGGGCCAAAATAATTAAACACACTAGAAAAAAAAATTAACACACCAAGGCTAATCAATTAAACACACCAAGGCAATCAATCTTCTCCAACCTAAATTAATCATTTACTGCAAATGAAACAAATTAAATTAGGGTTTCAAATGCATACCTCCAAAAGAAGGACCTGGATCATCTCGATTCATCATGAAATACAAAGCCAATTCTGTGAAATACAATGCCCAATCCGTGAAAAACTAAGCCAAATCCGTGACAAACTAAGTTGATTCTGTAAAATGTCTTCTTCAAACTATATGGGTGTTGTGTTCATTACATAGAAAGAAAGAAAGAAAGAAAACGAAACCAATGAGATCTACTTGTGTTTCCAACAAACGGAGAAAATGGTGGAGATTGAAGAGAGAGAGAACGAAGATTGCTGGAGATTGAAGAGAGAGAGAGAGAGAGAGAGAGAGAGAGAGAGAGAGAGAATGGTGGAGATTGAAGAGAGGTACATATCATGAAATATGTTATGTTTCTTAGAAAATAATGACAAATGGAAAAATGAGGGGCATTTTAGTATCTTCATTGGATTGTTTGATAAAAACAGTCAAAATGATAATACTGGCTAAAAACAATAAAGCCCCTAACTTTTTGGTTAAAAAAGGGTATTTCCTCTATTTTTATGCATGTAAAGCAACTGTTTGTTCGGTAAAATATGTTATGCTATGCATTTTTTTTCTTTGCATTGTTTTGCTTTAATTTTGTAATAGCTTGACTACTAACTACTAAGGGTTAAACTTTAAAGCACATTTGTCCCTCTTTGATTAAGTATATGGCATAACCTTTTCTCATTCAATTGAGCTAATAGCCAAGGTTATGCCCGGAATGGTAATCCAAAGGCACAAAACTAATTTTCAATCACTCTAATCATTCTAAACACATACATATTGAATCATCTACAAACATACATACACAAATGAGATACTTGGTTACAACTATTCCTACATCATTCAGTTAATCTACTTCTAATCCCATCCATACATACACATCAATATTTAACTGTCTATACACATGAATATCATAATAAAAGCTTACTCATAAACATACTAATGAATGGAACAAAACCTAATTCAAATCAAATAACAATACATACATAATAGAGCACAAGTGTTGGTTACAAATAATCCCAAGTGGGGTTACACATCTAAGATACAAAATACAAAGAGAATGAGTATAAGAATAAACCCTTGAAGATCTCCTTTCTCATTTGAATCTTCTCCAAAGATGGGTGAAAGTGGTGTAGAGGTGATGGTTGTGAGCTTTCCATGGAGGGGGAACCTCCATGGAAGCTTGAAGGCTTCTCCCCTCTCTTTGGTTGTGTTGGAATCTAAGAAGGGTTTTCTTAGATCTAAGTGATGATTTTTCGGTATTTAGAAAGGAGGCAAAGTGATGTATTTATAGAGGGAAATATTTAGGGCACGGAATGGGGTGAAAAACCTCAATATCCTCTGAAAATGAGCTGTTTTACGGGTTCGAACCCGCTGAGACAAAGTCACGGAAACACGTTCGCGAGTTCAACTCCTTTGTTCTGCGAGTTCTTTCCCACAGATTGAATTCGTAGAGGATTCCTAGCTTGTTCCATCGTTCTGCTTCATGGGCAAAAAGGTGTGGTGATGAGCTTGAGCTTGGTTTTGGCCATGAAAGTTTGGAGGATTTGGAGTTGAGAGAAACGGTAGCATGGAGGCCTGCAAATGAGTGAATCGTGACCAAAGAAGCATCAATCGTCGATATGGGCGAAAATGCGTCAAAAATGAGGGTGAAAAATGGCTGCAATCGCCGAGTCTGAAGTCGGGTCTTGTCCTAAGTCGAATCGGGTTACGCGGGTCTGCAACGGGTCAACTGAGGTTGAAAATGATGATGTCACGTTAACATCTGGCTGATGTGTTGGGGTGCACTTAAACGTAGACTGGGGTACGCTCTGCAGTTGGACCTGATCTATTGGGCTCGCCAGATCTGGGCCGGGTTTAGGTTGAAGGCCCAACCTGAAACGCATTGTTTCATTAAAACGACGTGGCGCGTTTTGTGTCCTTGCCTGGCGAATTACAATATGCTCTTATGAAGTCTTTCTTAATCACATAATCGGAAATAGTTTCTCCAGGTGTTTACTTTGACCCATGATTCTCCATAATGACATAATTACCCCTAGATTTCCCTATTTCCTTCAGTTTAGGCACAAACACCTTCTTTAAGGGATATTTACATACACATGGCTAAAACATATATTAAATACATAAAAGTGCTTGGAAACGAATACAAAAGATAGGAAATGGGAGCTCTAAATGTGAACATTTGCAGAGCGATCACTTGTTTGAAGTCTGAACTAACCATCAAATTTGACCCAATTGGCCTTGCTTGCCCTTGGATTGGCCTTCCCCATGCACATCACTTCTCATTACTTCACCTACACCTATTTAATTCCACCGCCTACCTTTCATTAAAGAGAGTCTCACACATACAACTTTTTAGGGAGATAATTAAAGTAGAGAGAGTTTTTCAAACCTCTCACTAGTTTCTCATCACTTTCTTAGTATCCAAACACTCTTTTTAGGACCTTAGATTAGCTTACTTCCAGTTGCTCTAGAAGATCTTCTTGCTTGGATTGCAAAGGGGAACATTCTTCATCAAGAAAATCACCATTCAGTGATGAGTACTTTCTCTCTTGTAATTTGTTTTCTATTTGTAGCTAAATCCACCTTGTTAGGGGATAGATGTAGTTCTTGTAAATATACCATTTGATATGATCAATCCATGTTATTCACTTTCTTAAGCTTGTATGTGTGTATTTATGAGTATTTATGTATGGTGGTTGATACAATCACTTATTCTTCATTAAATGCACACAAATGAAGTGTTAGGTTTCATTGCAATAAATAACCATTTATTGCATATGAAATTTACACTATCCATGTTGTAGAGATTTACTATCTTGACTCATAACCTATGGTTAGGTAGTGAATCTCTACCAACACTAATTTGAAATCCTCCCTTAAATCACTTCTCTAGTCCTAGGTTGTGATTAAGGTGATGGATTAGTGCCTTATAATTGCTATTAATAGATGCGTGCTTAGGATCCCTTGTGAATGTTCTTAATGATTAATTGATTATATGTTATGGTTGTTACTTGAATGCATCAATTCCTTAACATTTCTCTAATCTAGAACTTAATCAAGACTTGTTGTAGTTATACTTCTTTAATCCTTTAACATCTTAGCATAATTAGTAGTGATTATTAATTAGAGTAACCATAATGAATTTGCTAGTTTAAAATAACAATGCGTTATTAGCCTTCTATCTAATTCAGTTGTTTATCTCTTCCTCATGGGAATGATAACCCGTACTTGTGCCCTATATACGAGTTGAACGACTCGTGCACTTGCGATGGGTGAAACACTTGCACACCCCCTTAGATAGCCATTGTAGTTTAGAGTAATGTCGTTTTAGTAGAATCAGCATGGGTGTGTTATGCACCTTAGCTAACTATTCAGCAAGGCACCACGGCCAACTATTCAGCTAGGTACCTTGGCTAACTATTCAGCTAGGTACCTTGGCCAACTATTCAAGTCTTCAACTCTTCAACTCAATAAGACTTGGACTTCAAGCACAAGACCAACTTTGATACGCCATATCATTCTAAGATTGTAATAGATACGGAATCCCATATTTATCTCTCCAAATCTAGTTTCAACAAGGAAACACAATCATGATTTCTCTAAGACTCCTATACAGGAAATAATCCCAAGAATCACGAAGATTGACTCCAACAAGGAGAGAGATCTCCCAAACACATGTGAATCGCAAAGATAAGATCCTCCTAGGATCTCATCAAGATACGATCCACCTAGGATCTCCTCAAGCCTTTGCTTGCACGACAAAGATTAGGGCAACACCCTAGTTCCCATATCTCTACATGTATTGAGCGAAGGTTAGAGGGAGAGGGCAATGCAACATAGAGAGAAGGCATTAAGCTTGTAATTGTAATCATCTTTTACATGGTGGAATCTCTTTTCCGTGGATTTTCCCTACTTTAAGGTTTTCCAGATAAAAAATCTGGTGTTGTTTATTGTTCTTGTTTATTTTATTCATATTATATTGCATTCACGTAGCAGGAAGATACTTTGATTAGAAGCTTCTTAGACGATCTAAGCATAATCAAAGCATCGGCATGCCTACATGTCATTGTTGACAGTTGATCTATCTATGATCCAAAAATCATCGTCAACACATCCGACAAGTGATACAATCTGCAAACGATTCTACTTCTATTGCGCAATTCGGATTTTCGACAGTTAATGGTATGAATCCGAATACTTTGAATTTATATATAACGAAAATCAAGATCTAACATGAATGGCATCTGGATTTCTGGACACTAATTTCTGCCTTTATAATTTATATCATGAGTGATTTCTTACTAGAGAATGAATGTGTTTTGGTCTCCTTTTTTATTATCAGGTCACCAACTTCCTTTACTTCCCTACATTTGAATAGGTGGCATTCTTATGAATAAGGAAATTTGATACGAACACAAAAATTCTAAAATTAGAATTTTAGATAAACTGAAAGTATAATGGTCAACCGAGTAAAAATACATTCTAATGCTTTCATTCAACATACGATTAACAAATAAATAGAAAAAATAATAAACAACTAACAACTAAAAATTAGGAACATCTCTTCCCTAAAACTAGGACAGTTTAAATACACTACTTGCAACATAAACATGGTGGTTAATTCCCGCCTAAATTGAAATATTGCAATTGTAACATTATTAACATTTAAAAATATACAGAAAATTTTTATATTAATTTAGACCTAAAAACTATGATTGTAACAAAATCAATTCTAACAATCTATTTATCATTAATAATCCCATCGCCATGGTTGGATGCCTCATAACATGCTATAAACTCTGTTGCCATGGCATCTAGCATAATCGAAGTCGGAATACCCTATGATCTCCAACTGATCTGATCTCTTATATGTGAGCATGTGATCTTTTGTTCTTTGCAAATACCTCATAACCCGCTTGGCTGCTTTCCAATGATCTATCACATGGTTACTTAAATATCTGCCTAACATACTAACAATGTACGCAATATCCGGACGCGTACACACCTGAGCATACATTAGACTACCTATAGCTGATGCATAGGGAATCTTCTGCATTTCCTTAACTTCAAGGTTATTTTTAAAGCACTTATTGATACTGTACTTGTCTCCCTTAGCGACAAGGGTGTCACCTAGTTTGCTGTCCTGTATGCCAAACCTTTTGAGCACTTTATCAATATAACTCCTTTATGATAATCTAAGAATACCTCGAGAGCGATTTCGTTGTATTTGGATCTCTAATACAAAGGAGGCGTCACCAAGATCTTTCATCTCAAAATTCTTTGATAGAAATCTCTTGGTTTCGTGTAACATGCCTATATCATTTGTGGCAAGCAGTATGTCATTGACATACAAAACCGAGAATATATGCTTACTCCCACTAAATTTATGATACACACAATTATCAACAACATTTATCTCAAAACCAAACAAGATAATCACTTGATGAAACATGTAGTACCACTGACGGGAAGCTTGCTTGAGTCCGTAAATGAACTTTGTTAATTTACAAACCATATTCTTTGGGTCTCCCGACTAAAAGTTTTCTAGTTACACCATATAAATTGTTTCGTCAATGTCACCATTGAGAAATGCCGTCTTGACATCCATCTAATAAAGCTCAAGGTCAAAATGTGCAACAAGTGCCATGATTGTCCTAAAAGAGTCTTTTGTTGAAACCGGAGAGAAAGTCTCTTTAAAGTCAATCCCTTCATTTTGGATAAAGCCTTTAGCTACAAGACAAGCCTTATACCTCTCCACATTACCTTTCGAATCCTTTTTGGTTTTAAAAATCCATTTACAACCAATAGGCTTCGCACCTTTTGGTAATGGGACAAGGTCCCAAACCTTATTGTCTTGCATAGACTTATACTCCTCATTCATGGCATCAATCCACTTTTGAGAGTTGGAACCCTGCATGACTTGATGGAGGTTGATTAGATCATCTTCCACCATTCCAATGTCTTCCTCATGTTCTTAGATAAATACGAAAAAAAATCATCTGGAATATCATTTCTCCTTTCTTTAGTGGATCGCCCTTAATGGCACTAGTTCTTGAGGTTGTTGAGTTTGTTCCTTAGGAACAATTACCTCATCTTGAATGGGGGGTTGATCAACATTGTCTGATTGAGGATCCGGATTCGCTTCTTGATCAATGACAGGTATAGAAACCTGCACATTGTCAAAAGCGATAGTGGGAATCGAAATCGATTCCTCATCTAAAACAATGTCTCTAACCTTATTTCTCCCCCCAAACTCAACATCCTCAAAAAATGTTGCAGTTCCCGTCTCAAAAATTGATCTAATTGTGGGATCATAAAACTTATAGCGCCTAGATCGCTCAGAGTAGCCAATGAAGTAGCTGCTCACAGTTTTGAAGTCTAATTTCTTTTCATGTGACCTATAAGGCCCTGCCTCAGCTGGACATCCCCAAATGTGAAAATGCTTTAGACTGGGCTTTCTACCTATGCAAAGCTCATAAGGTGTTTTTACAGCTGTTTTAGTTGGCACTCGGTTTAGAATATAAGCTGCTATTTTGAGTGCTTCTCCCCAGAGTGACTCTGGTAAGGTGGAATGACTAATCATACTCCTTACGATATCCTTAAGAGTCCAGTTTCGCCTTTCAGCTACACCATTCATGCTAGGTGACCCTGGCATGGTGTACTATGGGACGATTCCGCATTTCTCTAGGAATTTAGCAAACGGTCATGGACGTTGTTCACCTGAACCGTCATATCTGCCGTAGTATTCACCACCACAGTCAGACTTGACACTCTTTATACATTTCTCCTTAAAAGTGCTAACCAAATGAGCACTTTCGGTCCTGTCTTGCTTCAATCTCTCTTCCTCTTGCACACAGTAAGAAATGAGCTCATTAAGAGTCCATTTCTCCCTTTGACAGTTGTAACTGACCTTAAACTGACTGTATTGTGCAAGAAGTGATATTAATACTAAATGCACGAGCAAGTCGTCAAACAGCTTGAGCTTCAGTGCCTTAATCTTAGAAGCAATATGAGACATTTCCATAATGTACTCCCTTATGTTCCCCTTGCCTTTGTGTTAGGTTTTTGGTTTGTCTTGGCATGTATTCCATATCAAAACGTATTTCTCTTGTAATTTTTAGTGGTCTAAGTTTTGAAGATTCAAGACGTCAAAGAAAGTCTTGGCCACAATTCATGCAAGATGCTGGCTTCAAAGAGAAGTGTGCTTTATCGGTCTTCAAAGGTATATAAGACCTTATTTCTCTTACAAGGCTAGGCACACACACACATGGCATTCTTGTGTGTTCCTTCATGGTTAAACATCATTTATATATCACTTTCACACACGTGATAATGTATGCTCATGCATTAGATCTAATTTGACAATCTTTGTTATTTGCATGTTCTAGGACTATGTCTAGGAAATGGCATACGTGTGTGATTTTGTGTTTGTATGTTTTTGTATTTTTGTATTTGGACTTGAACATGTTCTGTTATGATTCTTTATTGAGTTCCGATCATTTCAGTTACTCATTCATTTAGTTTCGAGTCCAAACGATGTAGCTATGCTACTTTTCATTCTCATTCGTTGAGTTGTGTTCGTAGTCATTTTCCGAGATGAATTCTCAATCTTTTGTCAAAGTTTCATAGTCATCGTTGTGTGTGGGGGAGTCACGATTTGTAATCCAAAGACAGATTCAAAATCAGAGTTCAGAGGCCCGAATACGGCCAAAGAACGCAAGCAGAGCACGGGAGAGGCAAGCTTGGCCACCTCGTGTGGAGGCCGTGGGCCACACAGCCAGGGTAGGCCTCTGCCCCCATGTGGCACATGCGCCCCACACGGCCAGGGGGTGATGTGGCCCCTTCTGGTTGGTCGGAATCCTCCCTTCTCTCTCTTCCTTTTAAATACTCTCATTCCCTCCAATTCATTTTCAAGAAGAAAAAAAAGATTGAAATCCCATCAGATTTTCTCTCCAAGTTTTCTCATCTTCTAAACTCCATACCTTTCTCATACGAAGTTGGAATTGAGTGATTCAAGTTGGAGATTGTTCGTAATCGAGTTCTCTACCTTTTCCAAGTGGTTTGGCAGCTGTTTGATTGATTTTTCTAGTGGTTACACATAGAAAATCGAACCAGCTCGAGAATCCAAGGTAGTATTCATATCTTTGAGATTTCTTCTTTTATAACCTTCAATTTGCTTAGAGTTTCTTCTTCT
Organism: Acer saccharum; assembly: GCA_030490815.1. NCBI lineage: Eukaryota > Viridiplantae > Streptophyta > Magnoliopsida > Sapindales > Sapindaceae > Acer > Acer saccharum. Next base: position 30,196,270 of record CM059877.1, on the reverse strand, counting down.
ATATGTACTTGTATGTTTGGTGAATGCTATTGAGAAAGATAATTTCACAATCAATCCTAATCAAAAGTCTAATTAGAGACATATGTGAACTAGTTTCTTTGATTCTAGGTTTTTCACATGATGGTGAGTTGTATTGTGATTAGGTTGATATCTTAGGTTGTTTGTGACTTGATTGAATCAATTTTGTGATAAATAACCTTAAAATGTGTTTTGATCCTTTGATTGATGAAATCTAGGATTATTGTATTTGTATGTGTTTTTAGAGCAATCTTGGATTCAATTGATTTATCTTTTAATCCTTGCTCTAAATCTTTGGCTAGAATATTCATTGATTTGATTTTATGATTCTAGCATTTTATTGTATGTTTATAGCATCTTGAACTTGTGCTTCATGAATATGTATTGTTCAAGTGTTGTATGTGTGAATGAGACTATGAGTTTTATGTGTTAGGTGTTTACACATGCTCTAGGTTTTATTATAGTTTTGCATCTAGACTTTTATTACTTGTGTTATCACATGTTTAGGTCTAGTTGTACCATAGAATGTATTGATCACATGTTCTATGTTGAATTGATTGTTTGCATCATTTGTATTCACATGATCACACTAGGAAGTCCTTATAAAAGGCATGAAGTCTTGGTTAGAGTTGGGATGACTCGGATAGCCAAGAAAAAAGACTTGTCTAGAGTCGGAAGGACTCGGATAGGCAAGCAAGAAGTCATGGCTAGAGTCGAGAGGACTCGGATAGTCATGCATGAAAGGCTCTCTAAAGGCATGAGTGCCTTGGATAGGGAATTGGCCATTTTATTGGTAGGCCTAGGCGTATGGATAGATATAGACTCCGAAAGAGCAGGGTACACGGGATGTGTATGCACTCTTGAGGAATTTCTAATCTTCCATCGATGTTGGTTTTGTATGTTGTCCAATATATGGTGGCTTCGCATCATTAAGGGATTTCGTACTTTCCAATAGAGTTGGGTAGACATAGACTCCACTAGGTATGTGAGCTAAATATTGGTCACTTTGTTGAATTTCTAATTTACCATTCAATATATATAGTACCCAATGGTTGTAGTTCAACCCGTGGATGTTTCCTCCTTGAAGGTTTTACCATGTTAAAAAATCTCTTGTGTTAATTCTTCCTATCTCTGTCTTTTATATTTTATTTGTGTATGTTATTATTTTGTTACACATTATTCACTTGTGAATGTATGGTGGAACAAGATTTTGTAAAGTGTGATTTGTGGATCCTTTCATTTGATCACTTTTTGTATATATGATTCATTTTGTATGTTGTAATTTTTATATAGTGATATATGATCATACTTGTAATACACTGAACATATTTTGAAATACAAGTATCCTTTGTTGTTGTGTTTATTTGTTCTTATACCTCATACAACTTGTTGATATACATAGACTATGCTCGTATGATTACATGCTCATATTGTCTATGTATGATTTTCTTGGTTTATTTGTTGTATGTAAGGCTACCTTGAGGGACAAACGAAAGTTTGCTCAAGGGATTGAAAAAGGCGTAAAAACCTATTCACCCCCCCTAGGCATGCCTTAAGCAATTTAACTACATTTGTATACTTTCACTTTGTACTTCATAGAAATCAAGCTTTGCAAAAGTGTGCTTGTTTCTGCCTTATCGTTTTTCGTAAAACGCTTTTCAATTTCGTCTAGAAACTCTTTGGCTTTGGTTATCTTTACAGATACCACACTCCTAAATGCCTCCGGAATGCAGCGCTTGATGATCATAAGACTCATGCGATTTGAGCGATCCCACTTCTCAAAGTTCTTCCTGTCATCAGGAGAACTTGCGTCCATAAGAGAAGCGGGCCGCTCAATCCGAAGTGTAAGGTCCAGATCCATACAGCCGAGAACAATTTATATGTTCTCCTTCCAATCCTTAAAGTTGGTCCCATTAAGCATGGGTATAGAGTTGATATTAACAGATATAGTAGAAACACTAGCCTTAAAGAGAACAAAACAAACAAACAAACAAGCAAACAAACCTTCTCACATTAATAACTAAATACAATAATCAACAAATTCAAATAATGGTAAGTCTCATCTCAAGATACCTAACACAACATTAATATCAAGTTTTTAGACAGTAATATTAATTGTAAGTGGTACTCTTGTTGCAGTGATCAAACATTGACAATAATTCATGTCAAATAATAAATCTATCTTTGGATTGACTTATTATTCACATGCAAAACCTTATAATTCTCACATGTTTACCATCACATGTGTGTGTGCAATTCGGCCAAGTATTAACCTTCCTTTGGACTGGCTAATACCCACATGAATTTACACATACAATATTAACTGTAAGTAGTACTCTTGTTGTAGTGATCAATCATTGACAATAATTCATATCAAATAATAAATCTATCTTTAGTTCGACTTATTATTCACATGTAAAACCTTATAATTGTCACATGTTTACCACCACAAGTGTGTGTGCAATTTGGCCAAGTATTAACCTTCCTTTGGGCCGGCTAATACCTATATGAATTTGCACACACACAAACATCCAACATTCCTCATGAATAATCTACACAAGAGATGTCACCTTGGTGACATCTGGTTTCAATTAGCCCATTTAGAATGATGAACTAATTTATTTAACCATAAAAGATATACCAAAAAAATATTTAAATTTGAGGTGATTCTTAATTTTTTTTTTTAAAATAAAATTACAAAACTGCCCCTGATTTTGTGAAATTACAAAAAGGTCCCTCAAATTTCAATAATTACAAATCAACCCTAATATGATCATAAACTGGCCCAGTAATTTTTAATAATTAAATCATGGCCCAAAAACTTTTGAAAATTACAAACTGACCCCAAACTTTTCATTAATTGTAATTCAACCTCAAAATGTTTTGAAATTGCAAAATGGCCCAATAGGTTTTGGTAATTAGAAATTGGCCCCAAAACTTTATCAAAATTATACAATGGCCTAGAATAATTACAAAACAATCCCTCAAGAATTTCGATTTTTCAAGAGAAGGGCCTGAGGCAAAATCAACCTCTATGAACCCTAGGTTTACGCCACCGCTGCCTAAACTTCACACTAGGGGTGGGCACCCAAACCGCCAAACTGATCAACCCGCCCAAACCAAACCAAACCAATTTAAGCTGGCTGGTTTGGTTTCGTTAAATAAAATAAACCGATTGGGTTGTTTTGGAGCAACCTAATTGGTTTGGGTTGGTTTGTGGGTTGCGTTTTATCAAACCGTATAACCCAACCCAAACCATTACATACTTATATATTATTATTATTATTATTATTAATTAAATTATCGGATAAAACAAATAAAAACTAAAAGTTAACCCAATACAACAAGAAGTGAACTTCGAAACTTCAAAGTGGTTGCTTAGACGGTGGTAGATATTACTAATTTAGAAACTTAAACGATTTAGTTTTATTTTATAAGTTTTAAACGTTCTACACTTGAGTTTTTTTTTTTTTTTTTTTTTTTTTTTAGATTATCGTTCTGCACTTGAGTTAAATTTAATATTATAAATTAGTATTATTGTTTATCTTATTGATAATTGGTTTAACTACTTATATTGATAATTTGATATTATTAAATTTATTCAAATAAAATATAATGTAATTATTTTCTTAAATCGTTAAACCCAAACTGATTTTATCGGTTTGGTTCGGTTTGGTTTTACCTTATAAATGGTTTGGTTTGGGTTGTAAAAAATAAAACCAATTTTATAATGGTTTGGTTTGGGTATAGTCAAACCCAACCCAAACCAACCCATGCCCACCCCTACTTCACGCTGTCACCAGAAGGACGACGATCGGCGGCCAAGCAGTGCACGACCCACAAGATCGCAAGCGACGACCGGTTGAACGAAACAGCGGCGAAGACCAGATCGAACGAACGGTGGCTGCCCGATCTAGACCAAATCGTGGTCGAAGACCATCGACCTTCCTCTTCACCGCAAAACGTGCGGATTTCACGCAAAAAACCACCGGAAAAGTGGCATTGATCGGCGAAGGAAACCAGGTTTGCGTGAGACAACCGAGTTTGGGCGTGGGATCGAGTCTGGTGACCCATCAGACCAAGATACACAGATCATAGATCTGAATCCAAAACTAAATGCAAAAATATTCATAAAAGAAATATTCATCAGGCCAAGACCAATTTTCACAAAAGAAGATCTAAACCGTAAAATATTCATACTAAATGCAAAAATATTTTCAGAAATATATACATACTAAAATATTTATACACTAAAATTTTCAGAAATACCTTAAAACCTAAAATACAAATCTCAAATCTCCAAAATTCCTTAAGAATGATTATGGGAGTCCATGAGGGCCTAAATTGTAAGGGAATTTGATTAACACTTAATCTAACATGCATAGGCACATAATACATCCATAGTTTAACCTAAACATGTTTCTATATCATGATTTAATCAAACCCTGAATACATGTTACTAACCCATGTCAATTCAAGAGAAAGGGGAGATAAGAGAAAGCGGAAGCGTACCTGAATTCATTGCTGGAGGTTGGTGGACAGGTTGAGATCTTCCAAATTATCACGATCCTTGGGACACCCAAAAGTGTTCTCTCTTGTTTTGTTGATGGGGATGCAGACAAGCCAAAAAAAGTATCGTGTAATTTGGGGACCATAACCCTAATATATAACATCAGATTATTATAGGTTTTGCTATTTTTAATTTGGCCCCTCATCAAATTAGATATAGCACTCTGGTATCTACACATTAATTCCATGACAATTATACCTTTAAGCCTTAATACTTTAAATCTTAATTAGACTACTTTAATTTAGGCTTAACCAAAAGATAGCACAACACATTTAATATTTACATGTGTGGCCCCATATGTTGGAATTTTCCAACATAAATGCCTAATGCAAAGTTTCGCAGCGAAATCATTATATTTTCCCATACATGATATGGGCACACAATAGGGATGTCAAAATTACCCATTGGTCTGGGGACCCGAACCGTTATGGGCGGATTTAATCGTACCAATTAAGTTGTGGTATGGGGCCGGTATTTTTTTAATACCCGATTTAATTTCGATACGGTTACGGGATTTCAAGTCCCCGCCCCACCCCACCCCACCCCACCCCACCCCGTCCCCGTACCCCATTATCTATATATATATATATATATATATATATATATATATATGTATGTATGTATTTGAATCACGTAATTAGTATTGGAATTAACTCTTAAAATAAAATTAGTACCGTGACTACTATCTTCAAAAAACATAATTTTCCTTAATTTTTTCCCTCCAACTAACATAATTTTCCCTCTCATTTTTTCCCATTTTTTCCCTCCATTGAAACACTACTCCATTCTAGATCATTATATATAATATATCCCACACTATTATTTTCATATTATTCAATAATATTTATATGATCTTTATCAAAAAGTCATTAAAAAAAAAATACATTAATGGGATGTGTTTGGTACGAGGCAAAAAAACCGATCCCTAATGGGGAATCACTGTACCTACACCGTTTCTTTTATGATGGGTACTTATAGGGGATGATATTTCTCATACTAATTGGTATTGGGGATAGTATTGGAAAACCCGTACCCAACCTGTACCATTGACATCCCTAGCACAAAATGAGTTTGATAAGAGACGTCACTTAATTTTCATGAAGAACACTGAACTTGAATGCGTGCAAGGATAATCTTGATAGTATTCGTAGATAGTTGAAGCACAATAAATACAATGAAGAAAAGGATTTAGTTGAGAAAATATTTTAGAAAATCAGGAGCTTTTTATCTCCTCTATTTTTATTATAGTATGTGTGGTCTCTGTATTTCAAGTGATACAATTTACAAAACAGAGGAGCCTATTTATAAGCTCTTTAAGTCGGTTATTACAACATTAGGAAGTTGTTTGAAATTTCTAGAATCTTATCTATAATTCTACGGAATTCTTTTAATTAACATTCTAGAAGCTACTACAACTTATAATCAATTATTATTTTTAGACATTTGCCTTAGATTATTCTAGAATTGTCTTGAACTTCTAGTTACCTTCTAGAATGTGCAGCAGACTTCAACAAATCTAATCCTCACTGTGGAGGGAGAAAAGAAATTGTATCTTAATCGGTGACAGATTGGAATTCAGGTGAGTATAATGCAAGTGAGATGCACCAAAAAATATTTACAATAATTTAGGAAAGAAATATTATCTCCCTCGTCATCCATGCAATGGAAGAGAGTACAACTGTACCTTACAGGACTAGGCACGGTCACGAAAACATTTGAATACCTATTAAAATCAATTTCTTCCATCAGAATCTATCACAATTCAATTTGGAAATGAGAAGATTATTGAATTGAAAAATAATTTATTATTCATAACTCAAGATTACCCTGTAGCAATAGCACCATTAACTGCTAAAGCCAATGTGCTATGTAGATTTATATCCAGAATTGAATCAAGAAATGTAATGATAGCTTTTCCCTAAATAATAGAGAAATATGATCTCAGCAACAGAACACTAAGTTACTTAGCCATATCAGTAAGCCACGCATCAAGAATCAAGTATACCGATAAATATCAATCATTCAAACCTGATTCAATGTACAACAATTCTTAATCAAAGGACCAAGAAAATCTTCATGTAGTTGTTCTTTCAAATTCTTCAAGTCCGGTTCTGCTCCTGAAAGCCATTCAGAATCTTATACCCACCAAACATTGGAGGAACATATGCTAGATTTGGTTAAGTAATGTAGCTCAATAAGCTCATGAACAATTTGAAAATTTTGCACACAAAAATTGGATACAAATTTGAGCTCAATCTTAAACCTAGTATAAAGCATGATTTCAATGGAAAAACAACACATGAGCAACTCAGCCGCTTAACTCGGATCAGCTCTTTTACAGCCATTCAGTAGAAAACACTTTGAAACGTTTTTCCATCGTCAACAACAAACGTATAGGAGGTAGAAAAAGAAGCTCTTTAACTGGAACAGGGGTGAGATGAAATTGGTAAAATATTCAGCTCATCAACAATTACCAAACATGCTTTGCATGATGCAAATGATAGCAGAAAACGTTCATTAAAGCGACCAGCAGCTTCAAAATGGGATTCGTGAACGTCCTGATACCAACAAGCCTTTCTATAAGTTTAAAAATAAATGGATGTGAACACCATCAAAGCATAATATATCTAAGCCACGTATCAACATTTAAAAGCCATGTATCAGCATAAAAGACTGAATCCCATCAAAATCTCTATGCTGATTCAGCACATCAAACTACATAATATAATACTCATCATTTGGCACACACCAATATTGCCTCTTGGCTGCCCATCTATACAAACTCAATGATGCATCGTTTTCTTTGATAACTTTCAAAGCTTGGGTTACATGAACCATTTTAGGCACAAATTGAACATGTTGGAGCTACAAAAAAATACAGCTTCTCCCTTAATTAAGCTAAAGGGAGACTGTTATTTGTATCAATATACCATTAAATTGTTTAACTATTATGAGTTGTCTAATTTTAGTTTTATAATCTTCTGAAACTAAACTTTTATGTATAACACATTTGTTAAATTATTAAAATTTTCTTCTTCACTATGTTCAGATTTTTCTAATTTACTATCACGCCCGACTGATAATGAAAAGAATTGAACCATGGTCTTAATAAATGAGAGTGGATGCTTTACCATTTTGCTGCAAACTTGACTTTGTTATTATTATAAATTTATTTTTATATAACGTATATATGTTATTGAATTTTTATTAATTTTTTTAATTAATATTTTATTTAACAACTTAATATTTTATTACTCGATAATTTAAACTCATTCCAGTAATGATTGATGCTAGACCGTCAACAATATTTGTTTAAATTCATATTCAAAAGATATGACATATGAGTTGTCAAGATCATATCATACACTTGATAAGATGAAGATGGTCCAATGATATACCTTTCACACCTGGATCACAAAGTTGCGGGTTCAAATTCTCCCACTTCTCAAATGATATACCTTTCACACCTGGATCACAAGGTTGCGGGTTCAAATTCTCCCACTTCTCAAAAAAAAAAAAAAACTCTGAATTTATATAATACTTCAAAAAATAAAAAATATCATATCACTTATACCATAATTTCATGATTTTCAAAATCTTAACAACTCATATGCCTCATCATTTGCACAAATATTTTTTGCATTCTAGCATTATTTTTTCGGTAATATTTTTGAATAAATATTGTTCTAATTTTAAAAAGTGGCCAGCTTAAATTTGTGTAGAAAATAATTTTACGAGGGATAACAACACCATTATTTTTAAAAATTAATATTTAAAAAAAATTAATAATTTAAAAAACATTTTTTAATAAGAAAATAATGTTAATAAAAAAAAAATAAGACTTTTGACAACTTAGTAAAAATGCATGTTGTCAAAAATAACCTACCGAAACGCGCAAAAAATGTGTGTTGTGAAAATGACTTACATCAACACACAAACGTTTATTGCTAATAACAAGACATATACAACAATATCAAAATAGAATGTTTAACTTCTAATCTCATAACTCCCTAAATGTTTACATATCTTCTGCAATGAATGAGAATACATAAGATTAAATAGATTTAAAGATCTAAAAAATCAAAATAATAAATTAGAATATAATAATTTAGTTATTGTTACATATCTTTCTATATATTGTTAATATATACATAGTTGTCTATTTACAAATGAATTTCTAATTTTTAAAGTAAAATGGTCAGATTAAATTAGTGTAAAAAATAATTTTATAGGTGATAACCATTATTTTTTTTTAAATAAATTTAATAATTTAATAGATCTTTGTTAATATGGATAAAATGTTGTTAAAAAAACATTAGATTTAGTTTTTAAAAAAATAAAAAAATTAAACTTTTGACAACATACAAATGTATGTTGTTAATGCTATCTCTACCACAACATACAAAAAATGTATGTTGTTAATTGTCACTTTACGACAACAAACAAAAAAATGCATGCTACTAAAGATACATCTACAACAACATACAAAAATGCATGATGTTAATAATATCTCTACGCCAACATATAAAAATGCATGTTGCTAAAGATATCTCTACGACAACATACAATTATAGCATGTTGCGGAATACATAACTTTTAACAACATGCGAAAATACGTGTTGTTAAATCCTAAAGTTTTAATAACTTTCGAAATCTTGCGTTGTTAAATACTAACTTTTTAACAACATACGAATATGTGTGTTGCTAAATACTAGCTTTTTAACAACTCGCAAAGATGTGTGTTGCCGAATCCTAGTATTTTAACAACACACGAAGTTGCATGTTGTTAAATGCTTACTTTTTAACGACACGTGAAGTTTGCGTGTTGTTATATATTATGTTTGTTTTAACAACGTGCAATGGATGTTGTGAAAAGTCAAGCAATGTATGTTGCAATAAATGACTTTTCACAACATACATTGATTGTGTGTTGTTGTATGTGTCTTGTTATTGACAACATACGTTTGCATGTTGCTGTAAGTCACTTCCACAACACACATTTTTTGTGCGTTGCGGTAGGTGACTTTTCGCGACATACTTTTCGCAACATACTTTTCACAACACATACCTCATGTGTGTTTTTAATTGAATGTTGTCGTAGATCAAATTTCTTGTAGTGTGCAGTTTCAACATATAAAATGCTATTGGAAATGTCGAGCGATGCAGAATTCAATATCTAACTGTTGACAAGGTCATTGCTTCGTGCCCAATTAGTAACATCTTTTTCTATTGATGGTTTGATAAGTGTTCCATCAACAAAGCCAATTAAGCTTATTTTTTTGCTCGCAAGGCCATGGTGATAGCACGAGACCAGGTGCCATAGTTATCACCTGAAAGAACATAAGAGACCAAAATTGCAGTTGGGTTATCAGAATGATGAATGAGAAAAGGGTCAAGGGTGATAGAGCTAGAATCGGAAGCCATAATAGATTGTTGAGTGATAGTTGGAATGTCGGCCATTTTTTTTTTTTTAATGCTCTGATACCATATAAATGAAAGAGAGCACTCAATATTGTGTTAGCTTCATTGAGAAGACCAAAGAAGCAAGACCTCTTTATATATTGATAATTACATCTTTCCACAGACTTGGCATATAGGATGAGAGTTGTTCGATCGGCCTCCTCTACCTCTGTTGTAACGTCCTCTGTTATTTCTACCTCCTCCTCTAAATTGATTTTCTCTTTGATAACTAGAAGACTCTCCTCTTTGTGTTTTCATATGAAAGTTTGCAAAGATATTGTGTAATTCAACAGACGTCTCAAACTGTTCTAGCCTAGCTTCAAAACTCATAAGCAAGAATTGAGCCTCTTGCATTGTTACCTCTTTTTTTTTTAGCAGTAATGGTAACTACTACTGGATTGAATTCTTGTCCTAATCCTTCTAACACATACGAGATCAGATCAAACTCAGTAATACCTTGACTAGCAACACTTAAAGCATCCGCAATTCCTTTCATCTTTATAACAAACTCATTGATACTAAGTGCTCCTTTTTTGAGTGTCTGTAATTGATGCCTTAGATGCATTGTTCTTGCCATAGAGTGTTAATAAAATAGATTTACAATGCAATTCCATATTTCATAAGCTGTTAAACACTGAGTAACTTGACCTAAAATAGACTCACTAAGAGTGGAGAAAATCCAACAAGTAGTTGATCGATCTTCTTCTAGTTGAGAAACTCATTGCTAATGTTCAAGGTTATCTCACCAGTTTCTTCGTCTTCAACCTCAATATACTTTTGAGGACTCTTGACAGGGCCAAAAATGAACTCCTCTAGATCAAATGCGCTTACAATTGGAAGGATTTGAGCTTTCCAATAGACGAAATTGTTTTTATACTTTTGAGGACTCTTGACAGGGCCAAAAATGAACTCCTCTAGATCAAATGCGCTTACAATTGGAAGGATTTGAGCTTTCCAATAGACGAAATTGTTTTGATCAAGCTTTATAGGTAAGCTGAAATTGAGATTTTTTGCGATGAGCTGAGATTTGACCTCTCTTTGTTTCTTCATGAGTGTTGGTACTTCTTGATTCGATTTCGATCGAGTTGCTTGTTGTTTCTTCACGCGATTTGACATTTCTTGATTCATATCTATTGATTCTTCCGAATCTAATAAAGAAGAAGAATCCATAGCTCCTAGAATCGTTTAGAGCTCTGATACCATATTGAAATTAAAAAAGAAAGACAGATAAGAAAAATCTAGAGAGAAAATTCTCTTCTCGTTTATTTTTGCTTGATTACTATGTTTCCTCAGAGATCAGTATTTATAATACAATATCTCTCTAGCAGACTTTTGTGATATTTTGTCATAGCTGCTTTCCATTACATTATAGAAGACTGCCTTATCACCTTATAACAGAATATGTTGACCTGTCATAGGGTGAGTTAGCTCATTCGGTTACAAGTTTGTTCAGGAGGAAACAGGAGGGAAACATGTGAGAGGTCTTCTCTCTTGATGATGCTGACACACATAATCAATGACTATGATTTGTTATCAACCTTCACATTCCTCAGTGTGTGGCCCTGGTTGTCTTAGGTGATTGCCCTGCTCCTTTGTAATCCTCTTTTGGCTGGATTGAAATTATTTTTCTAAAAAAAAAAAAAAAAAACAATAAATATTAGACATTTATGATTTATAGTTTAAAAAAAAAAAAAAAAATTCCTATCTCAAAAAATTTCATAAAGATGAAGATAAAATAATTTTAATAACTAAAAATGTGGTAAAGAGAGTAGTATCTTTAGCATACTCTTCCAGAGAGTTTTTTTAGCATAAAATCTTGTTAAACTCATCACCACTGTCAATCTTCCCTCTCAATTTTTATTGTTGATGGAGGGCTAAAATCCGTCTAAATCTAATTCTTATTTTTGTGACTTGCCCTCCTCTCTACCACTGTCAACAACATCATCATCAACTACCTGCATCGTCATTGCCATGACCAACATCGCCACAACAAAATAACGATTGGTACTTGTGAGATTGTAGGAAGAAGCTGGGAGAATCTATCGACAATGATGGAGTGGCCGTTACGAATTTGGAGTTCTTGCATTGCAATGACAACATGACAGAGAGCAAACATTATACGCGTGGAAGTACTCGAATATTTTGTATTGAAATGGATAGAGTTGAATTGCCAAGTGAGACCCATTTGGAAAGGTGTTACTATGACATAACTGCTTCATGTGTTGTTGCAAAATTGTCACCTTCCATAATTTTCCCTGCTGATTCTCTTTTTGCTTTTACCATCTTGCCCCTCCATTCTATCTCATCAAAACTTCGATCGATCAAAAGGCAAGTTTTAGCGAAATAGAGTAGAGGGGCAAGATAGTAAAAGTGCAAAAGAGAAGGGTTGTATTAGGTAACACTCTCCAAGTTGACTTAACACAACAATTCAGTTCTTTCCATCTCCATGCAAATTTACATATCAATTGTCCACACATGTACCTCCATGTGTATAATGTTTGCTCTTTATCATGTTGTCATTACAATTTAAGGACTCCAAATTCGCAATGGTCGCTCCATCACCGTTCGATAGATTCTCGCATCTTCATCCTACAACCTAACAAGCACCAATCATTATTTTGAATAAAGTTATCAAGGGACTAGGTCGAGCTTTGCCAAATAGCAACTCAAAAAAAAAAAAAAAAAAAAAAAAAAAAAAAGGTGGCCAATCGAAGCCAACCTAGGATCACATATGAGAGGGAGTGTTACAAAACCACATGTTAAGCTACAAAATATGGGATTAATCTCATATTGAAAAAATAAATATTAGGAGAAGGGTATATAGACTTATGGACATGTGAAGGGGAGTGTTACAGAAATCGCATGTGAAGCTACAGAATAGGGATTAATCTCATATTAGGAAAATAAATAACAAGAGAAGGGTATATATACAGGTGGATGCCACAATCCAATGCCACACCAAGTGTGAACTTTAACACATCATCTTCCAATAGAGCCTCCCACCTTCATCAAGCACCCACCAACAACCAAGCAGTCTATGGTAATCAAAGTTGTCCACCTTCATCAAGCACCCACCACCAACCCATGGCCTTAAATGCACCACCAACAATCATTAGTTGTAATTATCGGTATTTACATGAATGAAGTAAACAACAAACACATAAAAACACCAAGTGTTAAATTTAACACATCACTATCTGATAGATCCTCCCATCCTCATCCTTCGGTGTCAAAAGCACCACCAACAACCTAGCAGTCTATTTATGGTAGTCTGTTTACGGTAATCTGAATTGTAAACCAACCCATGAAATCTTTTCAATATCTTAACATATAAAAAATTTTAATGCATAAGAAAGTAATTTATACTTGAATTCACAATTATTACAAAAATACTTACCAATTTAATTCTAAAGAATATAACATTAAAATAAGTTAAATAAATAAATATAAAATAAAATAAAATAAAAAAGGAAAAAAAACAAGCAAGTCAACAATTTTAAGATTGCATACAATTATAGCATACAAAATTTCACTCACAATATTGAAACCATAACTCTTAACATTAGTGGATAAATATTGAAACAATTGAAAGGTTAAAGTCACATTTTCACATGGTAATTAATTAAGAAGGTTGAAAATATAGATTTTGATGACAACAAGTAGTTGGCTAGTGGAAGTTGATCTCCTTCTAACTACACACATTAATTACATATTGACTTTTGGGCTTGGATTTTGCCTATAAATATCAACTCAAGTTTTCTCCTCTAATCAACTCAAGCCTTTGAGCTTTCCTCTTCTCCCTTTGTTCTTTCATCTTGTAGAGAAAGGTTGTAGTTCTCTCCTAAAATATTAGAGAGAGGTTGTAATCTTTTTGGTCTAATAAAGTCCTTCAATCTTTGCCCGTGGATGTTTCTCTCAGATTAAATTGGGAGTTTTACCATGTAAAATTTTTGTGTTTAGTTTTTTTTTTTCTCTATTTTTCTCAAGTCTCTACTTTAGTTGCAGTATATTGCTTCCACATACAAGTTCCTAACAGTGGTATCAGAGCATCCGGTTGTATTCCAAGTTGCTAAGTTGTAAGATTCTCTAGGAAATTTTTAGTATGCTCTGTGGTTGCAACATTGATTGATCTTCCACATCAGAAAAGAATTGTTCTTGAGTTTACTGACTAAGAGCTTCTAGTAGTATTCGTGGTTGCTGGAAATAAGTGTGGTGGTGTGAAAAGTGCATGTCTAGGAAAGGTTCTAGCTAAGGAAAGACTTGGTATTTAAGAGGTCCATTGTGACCCACCTCTCTTTCCTGGGAACCTATCTAGTGTAATGTTCACAACTACGGTTACGATACTATTCACAGATACGATACTATTCACACATACGATACTGTCACGATGAAATAGTGTAACTCGATCCTAGTGAGAAGCAGTTCATTATCAACAAAATGGAAAAAAAGTTCAAGATTGAGAAGTTCAACTGGAGTAATTTCTTGTTGTGGAAGATGAAGATGATGGCAATTCTAATGAAAGACAATTGTTTATTAGCAATTGGAGATAGACCAACAGAGATCACAAATGATAATAAATTGAAAGATATGGGTGGCAATGCAGTTGCCAATTTGCATCTAGCATTAGCTGATGGAGTGCTATCAAGTATAGCGGAGAAGAAGACAGCAAAGGAGATATGAGACACTCTGACAAGTTTATATGAGGCCAAGTCACTACACAACAAAATCTTCTTGAAAAGAAGAATTTACACTCTTCGAATGGCGAATCTTCATCAATGACCGACCACATCAACACCATGAATACTCTATTTTCTCAACTTACAGAGTTGGGTTACAAAATAGAGGAAATTGAACGAGCAGAACTTCTACTTCAAAGTCTACTAGACTCATATGATCAACTTATCATCAACCTCACAAACAATATTCTTGTAGAGTATCTAGTCTTTAATGATGTTGCAATTGCTGTTTTAGAAGAAGAGAGCAGGCGTAAAAACAAGGAAGACAAATCAAAAAGTTCACAACATACAGAGGCATTAACGATGACGAGAGGGAGATCAACGGAACGTGGCCCTAATGGGAGTCATAATCATGGTAGGTCAAAATCAAGAAGTAGAAAGAACGTCAAATGTTACGGTCGTGGCAAGAAAGGGCATGTCAAAAATAAGTGTTGGCATAACAAGAAAAAGAGTAGAGATAACAGAGCTCCAGAATCATCAAGCTCTCAAGGGTGTGTAGCAAGCACTTCGGACGATGGTGAAGTCTTATACAACGAGGGCAATACTGCTGCTGAAGGCAAAAAACGGTTTGCTGATATTTGGCTTATAGATTCAGCAGCCACTTGGCATATAACCTTTCGAAGAGAATGGTTCCACAAATATGAACCTGTCTTTAGAGGATCTGTATTTATGGGTAATGATCATGCCTTGGAAATCGTTGGTATTTGCACCATCAAGATAAAGATGCATGATGGGACAATTCGTACCATTCAGGAGGCACGACATATGAAGGGCCTGAAGAAGAACCTACTGTCTTTGGGACAATTAGATGATCTTGGATGCAAGACCTAAATAGAAATTGGGATCTTGAAAATTTTCAAAGGCGCACTTATGGTTATGAAGGCAGAAAAGATCACTTCAAATCTATACATGCTTAAAGGAGAAACACTTCAGGAAGCAGATTCATGTGTTGCATCAACCAACCATGGAGAAAATTCAATGATAATGTGGCATTACAAACTAGGCCATATATTGGAACGAGGTTTGAAGATTCTCTCTTATCAAAATTTGCTTCCCAGGCTCAAATCAGTGAATCTACCATTCTGTGAGCATTGTGTTACAAGTAAGCAACATAGATTAAAGTTTAGCAGTTCTACTGCTAGAAGCAAATGCATTCTAGACTTGATTCATTCTGATGTCTGGGAATCGCCAGATATATCCCCAAGAGGAGCAAAGTACATGGTGACTTTCATTGATGATTACTCCAGGACATGTTGGGTATACCCGATCAAGAGAAAGTCAGATGTGTTTGAAGTATTTAAAGCCTTCAAAGCGCGGGTGGAACTTGATTTTGGAAAGAAGATCAAGTGTTTGAGGACAGATAATGGAAGAAAACATACAAATGGCGAGTTTCTTGCATTTTGTAAGTAAGAAGGTATTGAAAGATAATTCACCGTCACGTACACTCCTCAGCAAAATGGAGTGGCAAAGCAAATGAATAGAACTCTTGCTGAAAGAATAAGAGCTATGTTGAGGACTACAGGCCTATCTAATTCATTTTAGGCAGAAGCAGCCAAAACCACCTGTTATGTGATAAATCGATCTCCATCGATAGCAATTGAGTTGAAAACAACAATGGAGATGTGGATTGGTAAGCTAGTTGATTATTCAAATCTACATTCATTTGGATGTCCTATGTACATGATGTACAATGCCCAAGAAAGGACAAAGCTAGATCCAAAATCCAGGAGATGTATATTCTTAGGGTAAAAGGGTATCGCCTGTGGGATCCCACTACCCACAAGTTTGTCATCAACAGAGATGTTATATTTGTAGAAGATCAACTCCAGAAAGAAGAAGACAACGTCACTTCAAAAGAAAATTCAGAGACTACTGATGTTCAGGTGGAAAATAATCCAGAACAAAAAGATTCAGTTTCTTCTGAAACAGAGCTAGAGCACGAGACACAAGTACCAGATGAGTTTGAGGCCTTAGAAGTTCGACGGTCAATTCGAGAGAGGAGACCACCTATATGGCACTCGGAGTATGTTACGGAGAGCAACGTAGCACACTGTCTTCTAACAGAGGATGGAGAGCCATTGACTTTTCATGAAGCTAGAAATAGTTCAGATGCATCTCTGTGGATGACAGCAATGCAAGAAGAAATTAAAGCTCTACACAATAACAAGACATGGGAGCTTGTTCCACTACCACATGGAAGAAAAGCCATCGAAAACGGATGGGTCTATAAGATCAAACAAGATGGCAATGACCAAGTGGAGTGGTATTGTGCAAGATTGGTGGTGAAAGGATACGCTTAGAAAGAAAAACTCCAATGAGATATTTTCCCTGGTGGTTCGACTTACAATAGTCAAAGTAGTCCTAGCTATGTATGCTATGCTTGACCTACACTTAAAGCAGTTGGATGTGAAAACTGCATTTCTTCATGGAGAACTTGAAGAAGAAATTTATATGCTTCAACCAAAAGGTTTTGCCAAAGAAGGCAAGGAGAACTTGGTTTGTAGGTTAACCAAATCTCTGTACGGTTTAAAACAGGCGCCGCGGTGTTGGTACAAGAGATTTGATTCCTTCATTATAAACCTTAGGTACAACAGACTTAGTTCAGACCATTGTACTTACTACAAGAGGTTTAAAAGTGATGACGACTTCATTATCCTGTTGTTATACGTGGACGACATGTTGGTAGCATGCCCCAACAAAGATCGAGTCCAAGAATTAAAGGCACAGTTGGCTAGGGAGTTTGATATGAAGGATTTGGGACCAGCAAACAAGATTCTAGGGATGCAAATTTACCGAGACAGAAAAGACAGGAAGATTTGGCTTTCTTAAAAGAACTACTTGAGAAAAAATTTGTGACGCTTCAATATGCAAGATTGTAAGCCAATTTCTACCCCACTTCCTGTGAATTTCAAATTATCCTCAAGTATAAGTCCTAGCAATGAAGCGGAGAGGAAGGAAATGTCTCGAGTGCCATATGCATCAGCAGTGGGAAGTTTGACGTTCGCTATGATATGTACAAAACCAGACATTGCACAAATAGGGGGAGCGGTTAGTCGACACATGGCGAATCCTGGTATAAAACATTGGAATGCTGTGAAGAGGATTCTGAGATACATCAGAGGAACCTCAGATGCTGCATTTTGTTATGGGGGATCAGAATTTACTGTCAAGGGTTATATGGATTCAGATTTTGCTGGAGATCTCGACAAAAGAAAATCTACTATGGCTATTGTTTACAATTGCAGGAGGAGTTGTGAGCTAGATTTCCAAGTTACAAACAGTTGTGGCTCTATCTACAACTGAGGCAAAGTACATGGCAGCTACAAAAGCTTGTAAGGAAGCAATTTGGATTAAAAGGCTAATGGAGGAACTCGGGCACAAACAAGAGAAGATCATTCTGTTTTGTAACAGTTAGAGTGCCTTGCACATCGCGAGGAATCCAGCTTTTCATTCCAGAACTAAGCACATAGGAGTTCAATATCACTTTGTTCGAGAAGTAGTGGAAGACAGTAGTATAGATATGCAAAAGATACACACCAAAGAGAATCTAGCAGATGTAATGACCAAGCCTATCAATACTGACAAGTTCATATGGTGTAGATCCTCCTATGGTCTAGTAGAAACGTAAGAAGCATAAATTTGAGCAAAGATCAGAAGGATAGACAGACCGTGAAAAGATGACTTCAAGTGGGAGAATGAAAGGTTAAAGTCACATTTTCACATTGTAATTAATTAAAAATGTTGAAAATGGAGATTTTGATGACAACAAAGTAGTTGGCTAGTGGAAGTTGATCTCCTTCCAACTACACACATTAATTACATATTGACTTTTGGGGTTGGATTTTGCCTATAAATACCAACTCAAGTTTTCTCCTCTAATCATCCCAAGCCTTTGAGCTTTCCTCTTCTCACTTTGTTCTTTCCTCTCGTAGAGAAAGGTTGTAGTTCTCTCCTAAAATATTAGAGAGAGGTTGTAATCTTTTTGGTCTAATAAAGTCCTTCAGTCTTTGCCCGTGGATGTTTCACTCAGATTAAATTGGGTGTTTTACCACGTAAAAATTGTGTGTTTATTATTATTATTTTTTCTCTATTTTTCTTAAGTCTCTACTTTAGTTACAGTATATTGCTTCCACATACAAGTTCCTAACAACAATCATTAAGAAACAAGAAACAGGACATACATCAAGCTGGCCTATCGGCTATAAGAAAGTCCTCCACATAGGGTGGGGTAGGAAGTTTCTAACCAAAAAATCTTTGAACAGAGAGATCGACAATTTAGCTAACCTATGCGCAGCACAATTCACACTTTTACCAGTAAAGGAAACCAAAATAGGATAACAACTCATAAGCTCAAGGACATCTCTAATGACAGTACCAACATCAGCAGAAGGAGTCTTCCCAATATTAATAAGGTCCACAACAAACTTAGAGTCAGACTCAATGACAGTAGGTAACAAACCCGTATCCACCAAAAAAATTGATGCCACGGAGGACAGTTATAGCCTCGGCAATATGGGCAGAGAGGCATGCAATCAGACTTTGAGACGAAGATCCCATAACAACACCAACATGATCCCTCACAATAATCCCAAAACCAATTCTCCTCTGAGTACTAAGAATATCAGCATCTGTGTTTACTTTGTAAGTGCCTAAAGCTGGGCAACACCATTTCACTATCTGCTTGCATCTTGGCTCAGAAGGTAGCACATCACGATTACAGGCACTCCAAAATTCACCCAGAAAATTAGAAGACCAACCCAAAATGTTTTCATCACATCTAACCGTTGCGTTGCTTTAGTTATAGTTAATTAACATTAGTTGGTTAACTAAAGCAACACTTTTGGTGTTTGGGCTACTAATGGCTCAACCATTGAGCATCTCAATTTTGTGCTTCCTTTGACACACTATAGTCTATATCTGATTTCTCACCTGTTGATGTCACGACTATACATGGAAGCAACTAGAGATTATAAACAATAAAACACTTCTCCAATATCATTAACTGGGGGCTGGCTACTATGCAAGGACTAAAAGTCCCTGCATCATGCAAACAAAAAAAAATGATGCTTTTAAGTTTTAATGGGAATAGCCGGTTTCAAACCAACTACCCCTACTTTTTAATAAAAACATAAGTTATATATATTATAATAATTTTATTAATTATAAAATAATAAAAAATAAGATAAAATAATAATAATAAATTATTTAATCTTGAAAAACAATATAGAAAAATAATGTTTAATTAGAATAAATTAAATTATTTTATTATTTTTTTCATGGTAACTATGTTGACAGTTTTGGTAACTACATTGACGCTTTTTGTAACCATTTCAATGTTTCTTCAAAATTCGGCTTGTAACTACACTTATGGCTTTGGTAACTATGTTTATGGGTTCAGTAACTCTTCTTCGGCTGTGCCGCCGCGACTACCTCAGGATCGACATCTGCCATGATTGGAAATTAGAATGGGAAGAGAAGCTGAGACGAGAGAGTTGCTCCTGCTAGATCTGAGGCTGCTAGGGTTTTTTTGGGTGAGGAGCAGACTGTGTGAGAGAGAGAGAGAGAGAGAGAGAGAGAGTTTTTGGGAAGAAGAGAGAGATATTACTGGTTTGAGAGGCTTTCCATTTTTATTTTTATTTTATTTTGAAATGATTTATCTTATTAAATATTTTATATAAAACGTTAGATCGAATTTTATTTCACCCAATGGATGAAATTTCTTTCTGAAAATCCCTACATAATAAAGGGTGTTTTCTTCCCTCTATAAAAGTCGAACCCCATTAACTATGAAAAGGCCCAAGCAAAAGCCGGGTTTAGTTGGTGAGAAATTGGGAGCTTTAATCTTTATTGTATATAATAATAATAACAATAATAATAAGTATCCCTTTTTCACAGTCACGTATGAAATTCAGCATTTGAAAACAATAAAAGAAAAAATTCCACCTAATGTAATGACAATAGCAGCAAATTTTCATATTGTTTGTGGCCTAAACTACTAAGGGGCCGTCTGGTAAAAGATTATAAGGTAATCAAAATAATTTGATTCCTGAAAAAGTTAAACACAGTAACGTAATTTCTGGAAAACCTGTATACTTGTTTTTGGTTATACATGGAAATATTATGTTAGATTCCTAAGAATGCCAAATAACTGTATCTAGTTGTACATAAAAATCTTTTCCTTTTTTTTTTCCTTTTAAATGAATTTTATTTGTTAATAATCATTTTTTTTTTTCATAATTACATTAAAAAAATTAGATCTCTCTTATAAAAATTAATTTTGAAACTAAAAACAAAAACAAATTACAAATTACATTATATCATTATGATACAAACCAATAATAACAATAATAATAAAATAAATTACAAATCATACATCAAAATGAAACATAATCAAACATCAAAATGAAACATAATCATATCATGTCCAAAAGTTTTTCACCATTGAAAAAGGGCATCAAATTTTCTAAAGTTGTCCCCAAAGTTACCAAGCTTTACATAATAATAGCAATTCAAAATTACATCTTAATTCAAGAAAGATGTCAAATACCAAAGTTCAAATATAACTCATTCTAACAATGACAAGGAAATCAAGTTTGAATTCTTCATCTATTTGTTGCAAGAAGCCGGGTTTGAATGTACCATTGTCCGCTTTTCATTTTCAGCAATTGGTTAAATCCATCAAACACTCCACCAACTTTGAATCCTCAATAGAAGTCCATTGATGTTTTTTCCCAATTATTGATGTTGTTTGAGAATTATCTTCCATAATTATTCTACAAAGGTTTGAACTGTTAAAGAGTTTAATGTTTCTATTTTTATTTTATTTTTAAATTATACCATACATTCATTATCAAGAAAAAAATACCAACAAATCCCGAAAGATATTGTACTAAAGCTTTGAGCAAAGAAAACAAATCCCAACCAAAATGCACTGTCTTAACCAAGCAAACAGGACATATAATCAATTCTCTCTACTGTACTAAATCTACCAAAGATTTTTCATAATTCTAAGCATACTATATCAAAGCCAAAATCTAAACATACTATGTCTAAGCCAAATTCTAAGCTAGGAAAACAGAGCTAATTGAGCTCATTTGATCGGTTGTTAATATATTTGTTTGGCCTATAACATTACAATCATGGGACCTATCTGAGTTTTGTCTTAGACTACACATTAGACATTACAAACATGGTACCAAAGAAAGATTTATCACAAGTATTCACATTTTAATAGTGATCCTGACTTTGACTACTTATGCATATTAAATAAAAAATAAAATAAAATAAATTTAGAAGTCATTTGTTTTCATGTTGGCTTTGCACATGGATAGAGATCACAAATGAGAGAAATAGTAAATGTTATTTAAGTGAGAAATGGAGGTGAAGAAATGTGTGATATGACTTGGATCCCAAAATTAATTGACTTACCACCATCCTAATAAATTCAACCAGCTATGTACGTAAAATGCCAAAACTCTGTTTTCATGCAACATGCCTATAGCAAGTCATCATCAACATCTATTCTAGATTTCTAGTATAGGAGGGGCAATACAATTGACGAGCTTCTGTTAAGAGTGTCCCATTATCTAGCCAAGTTCTTCTCTCTTCTAAGATTAAAAAGTGGCACTAGTTGTTCACCTAACAAGTCAAATTATCTGTTATGTGTACAATTTGATCAAAAATATACACATATATACAATCATGTATCAGAACCTAAACAGAAAACCAACCAAACTTTTCTTCAACCTCATCAGTTTTGGTGAATACCCGACAAGGGATGTGATCATTCACAAAATTTTCATTCTCAAAATAACTAAAAATGAAAAATTTACAAAA
The DNA here is from genome assembly GCA_030490815.1 of Acer saccharum. Lineage (NCBI taxonomy): Eukaryota > Viridiplantae > Streptophyta > Magnoliopsida > Sapindales > Sapindaceae > Acer > Acer saccharum. Next base: position 30,173,650 of record CM059877.1, on the reverse strand, counting down.
AGATACACATATATACAATCATGTATCACTTAACTCACCTTGATCAAAAACCAAGATGAGATCTGTAAATAAATGGTTGAACCCACAAACATACACAACAAAACAATCAAATCTAACAGTCAAGCTCGGATCTTTAATTCAAAAAAATCAAAAGATCAACAAAAACTAAACACACCCATCTTCAAAATCCGTAAAAAAAAAATAAAAAATTACATGAAACATATATATATATATATTGAACGGTTGGAGTATTATTCAAAATCAACAAAGCCGCAGAGCAGCATACAAGCAGAAAATCCGCTAAGGCCAAGAAAGACCCCAAGCACACCCAGAAAAACACACAAAAGCCACAACAAAAACCACCCAAAATGACAAGAGCAAGCACAAATCAGTCTAACAAATATATGTAGATATATATATATGTAGATATATATATATATATATATATAATTTTTCTATTGTCAGTTCGAACTGAGACAATATATCAGTTCCTTGCATGTAGGCCGTTGGATTTAATGCTTTGACTTGGCTGCATGCATTTGTCAAAGCAACTTTTAAATCCAATGGCCCACATGCAAAGAACTGATATATATTGGTTCGAACTAGCAATAGAAAGACTATATATATATATACATATATATATATATATATCGATTAATCAATTAGACAAAAACTAAAAGGAATCAGAGAGATGGCATACCTCAACGGAGAGAGAGAGCGGCGAGTTTGATGGACTCCAGTTGGTTTGACGGAGAGAGAGGGAGGCGAGTTCGACTCAGGTGAAGAGATGTGAGAAGTGAACAATATTCTGGTGTCTGCTATGTTAGAATTTGTTTTTTTTTTTTTTAAAAATTAAATGTGGGTCCCATGGTGGGAATCAGATGGAGGGTAATCTGAAACCCACCTATTGGGATGGGTTTCACATTACCCCCTTGGAGGGTAATATGATTCCCATGGGATTCCCCAAACCTGCTACCAAACATGAGAATGCTATCAGATTCCCATTCTCATACAAGGATTACCCCATACCAAACGACCCCTAAGAATAATTGTGCATCCAACAAAACTATTTCAATTGTAACATCATTAAGTTTAAGACACCTTCAGCAAAACTTGCAAGATATAAAATCATATTGTCCTTGAAGTGAGTTAAGCTTTCAAAACCTAAAGGCTCAATTTTCCACTATCACTACTAGTATTTTCAGCATGAAACCAAGATTGATTGCCCCTGAAAATTCATGATACTTTTGAAGTGTTTTTCTCTCTGAAACATGCACACGCACATGTGTGCACAGACTCACTTACACACTCTCTCTCTCCCCATCAAACTAAATCAAATAGTGTCCTAGAAAGCACCTTAACTGCCTTGATAAAATTAATAAAACTTTGCTCCACAAATGTTCCAAGTACCTTCCTCCCCAATGCAATAGCTTTCACAAAAGCTTAATTATCATTTTGGTCATTAGAATGACCCATGATAATATGATATTGGAACGCATGGTCTTAGATACCACATTCGAAATAGACATTAGTAGAGCAAATTAAATATTATTTTAATAGCTTATTTCTATCAGTTAATATTTTAATAACTTTTAACAATCGATTTAATGTGATAGTTATTTTGATTTTTACCGCAAATTTAATGGCAATATTAATAGTTTTCAGTTTCCACCATAAAAGGGTAATATCAATCACTTCTAATCCCTTAATCTTGTATAATGTTCTCTCCACCCAAAATATATTTAATTATTGTTGTTTAGGACTGTGTTTCTTTTTTTTTGACAAAAGGAATTTTATTAAACGAAACATAACATTACAAATACCATGGACTATCAGCCAGTAAAAACCGCCTTACAAAAGGAGGACTGTCCTCTAACAAGACCTGGATGACAGTGTGTTGAGAGAGCTCTCACACAATATTAAGAGATCATTGGATCCTGAAAATGGAAAGCACCATATAACCCAATATACATCAAAACACTATTCCAACAAGACATAACTTAATCATAAGGACGGCGCACTTATGCAAGCCTTTATTGCGCTCTGTCATCCATCTATTATAATGTTCCCAACAATTTTTCAAATTAGATTATGTATATCCTGTTTCATAAACAAAACAGCATTCATCCACATAATCTAATGCTAAGACTGTTGGAAACAAAATAATTGATGATAGAATGCAGTTCAAGTGTGAGGAAGTGTACCGTCCTCAAGATTAGATTAGATTAGATTACACCTCACTAGGACAATATCTCGGTGTAATTAAGTTAACGACATTCCAATATCCAAAATTTGACACCTTTTAATATTATAAAGATGCATTCCCAATATTACATGTTCACACAACTATTGTTAATAACTAAGGTGCCATTTGTTTTTCACCACCTAAGTCTCAAGTCATAAATTAAGTGGATTTTATCCGTTTTTTTTTCCGACTTATATCTTAAATTAAGTTTAAAACATCTAAAATAAAAAAGCTAGAATTTTTGACTTTTCACTTATTGAGTAAGTGATACTAAACACATTAACATAAATTTCCCAAAATAACCCCATATAATTAAATTATTAACAAAAACACCTCAATGACAAAAAAAAATCCTCAATTTCATCAAACCTAACCCCAACCCTAACCTTGAATCTCACGGCGCCACCACCGCCTCTATGAATCGTGACCGGAGGTGGCCGGCTAGCCTCCTCCTTACGTTTGACGGGAGGAGGCCGGCCAACCTCCTCTCAATTAATGGGAGGAAGCCCTCCTCCCATTCGTTTTAACAGAGGCCTCCTCCAAAATCGAAGACGGAGGCCGGCGGCCTCCTTGGAGGAGACTGCCGGCCTCCATCGTTGCTGCCAAAGGAGGCCTCTTGGCCTCCACTTGAGGAATCGGTGAGTTTTTATTTTTATTTTTTTTAAATAAAATATTAATTTTTTATTTTTATTTATTTTGAATAACATTATTAAATTATTATTATGTATTTAAAATAATATTAAAATTCATTTCTAAATAATAATGTTATTATTAAAATGAAGGGTATATTTTAAGGGTATAGTAGTAAAATAAAAACCAATTAATAAGTGAAAACATATACGCACAAAAAACAAACAAGTCATAGGGTCTTAATGATTTAGACCGAAAGTAAAAAAAAAAAAAAAAAAAAAAAAAAAAAACAGCACCAAAGTCTTCAAAACAAAAATAGCATAATAATGTGTATTTACTTAAAATAGTTACTGCAAATATAAATAAAGATAATGCAATGTGTATCAATATTCAACAACTGAATGACAAAAACCATAACGCACATAAAAGTAAAATCTATATAGGTTACCAAAAAAATAAAACAAATAATCTCAGTCAATGAACTTTTTGATTATATCCCAAGAAAATCCCAAAATTCAATATATGTGATCCAATTCGAACCATTATATCAACATTACAGCTACTTAGAACAATATAATCCCGAAAACAATAACTATGAAACTCAAAATTCCTTACTCTTCATGCTCGAATTTGCAGTTCCATTATGATCCCCCCCTACTGCCATTGAGTATGGAGCCGAGTGTCCCCAAGACAGCAAAAGCTAACAACGGGCTGACATCCAAGGTATCGAACACCGGAGGAATTATGTTCCGGAACAGGTTCAAGTAAGGGTCACAGAGGTCCCGAATAGCGGAAAGCGGTTGCCTATCCCATGGGATGTTGGGGAACCAACTGAGCAAAACCCTAACCATCAGGACTCCGCTGTATATGTCCAGCCACTTGGACAGCCCTGCCGCGACTACCGTCAGTGGGGTGTTCAGGACTCCGCTGGGACGGTTGCGCAGCGCAGCAAAGAAGAGGGGGCCCGCCGCGCGGAGCAGACCAGGTTGGAGGAGGGACTGCTTGGTGGGGAGACGAGAGAGAGCGAATTGGAGGCAGATTCCGGAGATCGATAGTATTGTGGTGATGGTACGAGTCGACTCGGTGAGTAGAGGGGACCGAGTCTCTGAGATTTTGGGGGTTTTGAGGGGTAGAGTTGGGGAAGAAGTGGTGGAGGAGGCTTTGATGGCGAAGAGAGATGGTGACGTGTCGCGACAGGATAGGCGGAGAGGCTTAGGGTTCGAGAGGACGAGTGGAGTCAGGAATTTGGGGGTTTTTGAGGCTCTGACAGGGATAAGGGATGAAGACTTGTAGTGACGGCGGGAGTGGTGGAGGAGAGGAGGAGCCGGAACGGAGAGGAGAGAAGCAGCGGCCATGTTTCGACGGCAACAGTCGTGCCGCAACGGCGGAGAAGAAATCGAGAGAGAAGCTGAAACCAAACTGGATTGTTTTCGTGAAATCTTCTGTAGATAATAATTTAGTTCACTTTATTATCGTGTTATATGTAGGGTTAATTTCACAAAAATCCTCAAAATTAGGTTTAATTGCACCTATAAGCAACGTTTACCCAAAATTGTACAAACATCCTCTGCCGTTAGTGGTCAACCGTTAGTTTTAACCTTTGACTAGAGCTGTAAAAACGGGTTCATGTGTTGACACGACCCATTTAATTAAATAGGTCAACCCATTTATCCTCAACCCAACACGACCTGTTTTCAACCCCTTAAAACACGACACGACCCGTTTAATTAAACGGGTCAACTCACAAAACGCTTAATAAACATTAGTTTTTTTTTTTTTTTTTTACAAAATTGTTGTTTCTAATTAGTATTCTTCAATGTTTTCAACAAAAAATAAATAATAATCTTCTTCAAATGTTTCGGTTCCGTATGAGAAATCGAAGAGAGTGTGGATATGGATAGAGATAACGCAAGTCAGGAACACTTTCATTTTCCCATCACAGAAACAAGAACGTGCCGATAATTATTTATTCTTTCAAAAAAAAAAAAAACAAAATTAATCATGAACAAAAACCGCAAATTAATTTGCCGGGTGACATGAAGACAACAAAGATGGAAGACGATAAAGTTGGGAGACAGAGACGGAGAAGGGCAGTGAGTTGAGATGTGAGTCTAGAGTTGAGAGAGGCAGAGAGTGCGATTTGTGTGAGAGAGGCAGAGAGTGAATTGTGTGAGAGGTAGATAGAGGTCGACCTTTAGGCTTCATTATTTTTAAAATCTTTTTATAAGAGCCTCAGCATATGTTGTGATTAAGGCTTCATTATTCGAGTTGTCCTCTTCAATTATTGACTTATTTTTACTGTTATTATTTTCTTTCAGCAACTTATTTTCCTATGGAGGAACAAAATCTGAGAAGGTTTCTCCTCCAAAGAGATTGAAAGAGGTAGTTGAATCAGATTACATTATCATGCTAAAACTTTTAGGAAAATTGTTGAGAACATAGTCGGTGCATATTTTGTGTGTGTTACCTAATGGTGTGAGTACTGTATCAAGAATCTAAAATTACTTGCAACAGTTGGAAGTCCATAAAAATCACTTTTGAAACTTGAAGAATGTAGTTAGTCTACTGGATCTGCTGGGAATTGCAATAAATAATGTTGCTGAGTATAGAGCTTTGATTTTAGGATTGAAATATGCTCTTAAGAAAGGGTTTAAACACATTCGTGTTCATGGAGACTCAATGCTTGTGTGCATGCAGGTTTGTTGTCCACTTTGGTATTTTGTTTTTTTTTATTTGCTGAATACATCAGTTACTGTTAACGTATTTTGGTATTTTTTTTAATTTGTTGTCCACTTTTTCTTCACCATAAAATATTAAATCTCACTTATCAAGTATTTGAAAATCTTTTCATATTTGAAAATCTTTTCTCACTACTAGGTTTATTTAGGGATGGCAATGAGGCGGGTTCGGGGCGGGGTGGCCTTCCCCGCACCCCACCCCATTTATTTTTTGAAAACCCATCCCCTCATAAAACCCCACCATAGATGGAGCAGGTTGGGGTAGGGCGGGGTACAACGGGGAGTGCTTTCCCCATCCCCACCCATTTACCCTATTTATAATTTTTTTATTATTTAAATAATAAATATATAACCATTGAATATGATATAATATATAAAGTAGTAAATAATTCAAAGAAACTATTAAAAAAACATCTCATAAACATAATTCTCACAAGTAAAGTCAATCATTTTCAAACATAAACATAAAGTATGAAGTCAAAATGTTTGAAAATTGTAACGTTAATCATCTAATAGTTGCATTTATTTCTCTAGTTCTCTCTTCTTTAGTTTGTTTCCACCCCATGTTGTTCTTGTATGTTTACACAATATTCTCTTGATAACACCGGTATTGATTCTTCACTTTCTAGTGCATCTGTAGACATATTTGTGCCTACTTGAAGTAGTGATAAACGAATTAAATTTAATTCAAGAGTTAAGAATTATTAAAGTAATAAACTTGAAAAAAAAAAAAAAAAAACCGTTGTTATTAAACTTTTAATTTTAAAAGTTATTTGAGAAAGAAACTTACTGTATATCCTCTTGTGTTTGAGGTTGAAGCTTGAACGGTGAACTTCTAATTGTTTGAGGATTAAAGACTTAGAGTTAAAGTTAGCAACTAGGGTTTTTTTAATTGTATTTTGTTTTGTCACTTTTTGTTAAGTAACGGTGAAGATGTAAAGTTAGGGTTAATGTATATATATATATATATATTTCTTTTTTTAGATATATTTATTTTCTTTGAAACTACGTAGTTTAACTAAGTAATATTTTAAGCGAAGCGGGGCGGGGTGGGGAGTATAAAACCCATCCCCGCCCCATACCTATTGCGGGTTAGACTATCTATCCCCATCCCCGCCCCATCCCCATCAAATTGAAACCCATCCCCACCCCATAAGTGCGGGTCCCCGCGGGGCCCCATCCCCACGGGGAATTTTGCCATCCCTAGGTTTATTCTCATTTACTTGTTTGTATAGAAACCTTAAAATGGTTAGCAGGGCCGGCCTTAGGGCAAGGCAATCAAGGCCTTTGCCTAGGGCCTCCTTTCTTTGGGGGGCCTAAAGAAAAAAATTTGGAAAAAATAAAAAATTGAAAATAAAAAATTATTTTCAAAGTATTAATTTGAATCCTCATTTTTTAGGGGGCCTAAAAAAAAGTTATTGAAAAAGAAAAAAATTTAATTTTCAAAAACATTAATTTCTTTTGAAAGCTTCACCCAACAGAATTGTTTCATTATTTATCATTAATTAGGTAATTTGGAGTTAATATATAGAGGAAATTGCAAGAAATGATCATAAAATTTATGGACTTATTGTTTTTAGCCGTTTATTTTTTATTATATTTGTCATCTTTGGGCTTGAATTGTCAAAATTGTCCTCCATTTTGTTTTAATTGCCCGAAAATTCCCTCTTCGATCCTGATACCCACATTTCAAAATCAGAAATCTGTCTCTCTCTCTCTCTCTCTCTCTCTCTCTCTCTCTCTCTCTCCTCTCTCTCTCTCTCTCTCTCTCTGATAATTTCAAAATCAGATCTCTCTCGTGGCTCTCTCTTCGGCGACCGTCATCCATCGGCGTCTCTATCTTCGTCTCTCTTCAACCGAAACCCAACGGCGAAGTCTCAAAATCTCCTCAGTTCACGTCACTTGTAAGAAAACCCAGCGACGTCTTCTTCTCTTTCTTCGTCTCTCTCTTCAACCAGAACCCAGAAGATTGAAAACCCGGAATACGTCTCTCTCTCCTGAGATTTTGAAACATACGCTTACAGGTGATTTCACTTTAAGCTTCTTTGATTTAATCTTTTATTTTTGTTCCATTTTCGTTTTTTTGAACAAACCTTAGACCCTCCTTCCTGTTCTCGTCCTACATCTAAGGTTTTTATTATTATTTCATTTTATTTTGGTTTAATTAGTCTCATTCAATGTTTGCGTTTTCATCTTCTAAAAATCCCCAAATTTCAGGCAGAATTCAAGCTTCTTTGGCACCCGGGTCTCGCTCGCTCGGTGTCGGAATCCGGTGCGGCGCAGCTCATGTAGTTCCCTGCTGGTTCAAACTCCTGGCGTCGCGAGCAGACGTGGTTGATTTTTTTTTTTTTGGAAGAATAATTAGTTGTTTCTTCAATTTGATTTGTGCAAATAGTGCCTGTTTTGACGAATTGGTTGTTAAAGATCAATTAAGAACAGCCTCTTCGTATTGTTTCAGTGAAATTTGAGAATGTTTTCTGGTTTTTATTAATATATTTATATAGTTTGTGAAATATTCTTACATTTTATATAGGGCACGGTTTGTGTTGGCACCCGATAAGTATGAAAAAATGAGGAAAAAAATATCATAGAATGCTTATCTAGTAGTTTGTAAAATGATCTTATCTAGTAGTTAGTAAACAATTGTTTGTAAAATGATCTTATCTAGTAGTTTTTTATTTGGTTTTTGGTTGATGCTTTGCTGAATCTGAAAGGATTTCTTTGATTTTGTACTGGTTACTGTTGTAAAGGCTGTGGCTACACCCGATTCAGCGGTTGAATTGCTGTTAACTGCTGAGAATGTCGAGAATGTATTGGATGAAGTTTGACCATATCTCATAACGGATGGGGGGAACGTGGCGTTACATGAGATTGATGGAAATATTGTACAGTTAAAGCTTCAGGGTGTAAGGTCTAGGGTTTCTAAGTGTGTCTATCTGTTGTTTTTACCATTATTGGTCTTTGTTGAATATGTTAAAGATTGAAAAGTTGAATCTGGGTGTACTTCAAGCATTTTTACGTAGAAAAATTTCAATTACTTGAATTAGACTTGGATAACTAAAGTAGTTTGTGATATTGTGTTCAAAGCAATAATTAATTATAGGAGCAATGTTGAAATTTTCATTCTTTTTCAGGGTTATATGTTTGGAGGTTTCTTTGCAACTATTCTCTGTGTTCACATTCTTTGAAGGTAAATATCTTCACTATAAGCTAATGGGTTGTCTTTTTTGTAGCTTAATCATTGACTGCTTTTATCATTTGTTTTTATTTTATATTTATTTATATTCTTGACTGTTTATCTCGTGTTTTTGAAATTGGGTTTGTTCGTGAGCCTAAAAGTCCTAAGATTTAATGAAATGCTGTGAGATTTATCATTTATGACTCTAGCTATTGCTTTATATGCACAAGTTTTTAGCTTTCTAATGGGTTATATTTTGAATATTTTATTGGAGGTCTTTTCATTTCATTGCTTGAATTGATTTTTCCATATTTATCTCTATGTTTAGCAGGTTTTGGATTGTTTCTTCATCCAATTCCAGCATTAGTTACATGTGTAATAGTACGGTGAATGCAATATCTTTGTCGGCAACTTAAAGCAATCATGGAAGAGAGCTTTGTACCATTTCGCGGAATCAAGAATGATATTCAAGGGAGATCGTTGTGTTATAAGCAGGACTGGACTAGTGGCTTTAGTGCAGGCTTCAGGCATAAGTTTCTCAATTCATGTAATAGATCTATAAAAGCTTCTCATACCAAAACAAGTAAATTGCAATTGTAATGGAAACAATATTGCAATTGTGAGTATAACATAAATTGTTTTCATTTTAGCTCATGAACTTATTTTTGAATCTGTTGGTATGTTAATAGTTATAATTGGTACCTGCTGAATCTGTTTTGGAACATAACAACACACGATCCCTCTTGGCATTCTGTTAAGAATCACGGACAAAGCAAAAGCTCAAAGCAAAAACTCTCTCTCTTGAAGTAGATCCGGAGCCGAACGACTTTCTTGAAGGAGGGATGACTAAAAGGAGGGATACAGGATTCCCAGGAACTTGTTATTGTTAACTTGTACATGCCTCCAAACACATATAATGTAATGATGAGTAATTTATTATACCATACACATTCCAAGTGTATATAATGTAATTTCGAGTAATTTATACAATATATTGAAGTTCTTCTAACTTTTCTATTTTTATGTGATTACACTGTAGAGATATGATTTGGAAAGTCAACTGATGTGTAACATGGAAATCAAATGACATGTAATTTAGAAATCAATTGGCATGTAACTTGAAAATCAATTGGTATGTAAATTGAAAATCAATCGACATGTAACTTGGAAATCGATTTTCAAGTTACATGCCCATTGACTTTCCAAGTTACATGTCAGTCGTATGTCAAGTTACATGCTAGTTGTATGTCAAGTTACATGACAATTAATTTCAAGTTACATGCCGGTTGATTTTAAGTTACATGCCCGTCGTATGTCAAGTTACATGCCCGTTGACTTTCCAAGTTACATGTCAGTTGTATCTCAAGTTACATGCTAGTTGTATGTCAAGTTACATGACAATTAATTTCAAATTACACACCGGTTGATTTCAAGTTCATGCCAATCGTATGTCAACTTACATGTCATTTGATTTGAAGTTACATGTTAATTAATTTTCAAGTTACATGTTAGTTGTATTCAGGAAGAAGTTACATGTTAGACGTATTCAGGTTACATGCCCGTTATTTAAATTTGAAGTTACATGCCAATTAGTTTCCAACTTACATGTCAGTTGAAAATCAAGTTACATGCCAATTAATTTTCAAGTTACATGCGAGTTGATTTGATTTTTCAAATTACATTACACTTAAGTTCAAGTTACATGCCAGTTGAGAGTGTTCCAAGTTACATGTAAGTTGTCTTCAAATTTACATGTTAGTTTCATTCCAAGTTACATGTCAAGTTGAGAGCGTTCCAAGTTACATGTCAGTTGTATTCAAATTTATTTGTCAGTTTCGTTCCAACAGATAGAGCTAACACAACCAAATGCAAACCTAGCAACTTGAGAGAGACTCTGTTGCAAGTCCTAGAAATATGAACAATTTTCACATTTGTAAACTTAGATTTCAAAGGCAAAATATCAAACACTCAACACAAGAGAAACTGGTCTCATTACATAAATCCACCACTCCTAACACATCAAATTCAACTCATTTGAGACATGTCCTCTGTGTAAACCAACCACCTTTCCACCATTTTTGAAATCTGCAATGAGTTCACCAGCCCTACTCCATCAATCTCCTAGCTCTTTGACCACTCCACCATACAAGATACGATTCCTGTTGTGCCAAAGCAGCCAAGCAGTAACCAAGAATCTCAAAATAATCTCCTCATTCTCAACTAAGCCAAGCCATATAATCCTATAAAAAAAAAATAAAAAAAAACAATTTGAAGGTTATTAAGACTGGGAAAAAAAAACTATTCAAAACTTTTTTTTGAATAGTAGTTTATTGAAAAAGCCATAACAGGCATAGAGAAAGAACATAGAACACAAGCCACAACACTAAAAAGCTGGGCAGACGAAGCCAACACCAAAACAGAGCATAACAGCCTAGTACAGCAAAAAAGAAACTAAACAGCAAAACAAACAACTGAAACCCCAACCACATTAGAAACCCAAACACAAAGAAACCAGACAGGAACACAGAACCATAGACCAAGAAAACAGTGAAAAGGGGATCAAAACTCCTCCCAGATTATTAACTTATAGTTACATGTTACAAATTAAAAAAAAAAAAAAAAAAAACACAAATTTCACAATTAACTGTCACCAAATCAAATCCGCAACACAAGAACAACAACAACAGCGGTTCGAGCAATTCGAATGTGCCCAAATAGAAATCGAATCAAATCCAACACAACAATATAATTTTTTTTATTTTTAAGAAAACCTATTTTTTTCTAAATTATGACAGTGATTAACTGTTGTATTACGTAAGAACTTACCTGAAAATCGAAACTTGTCATGGCGTTGACGGAGCTTGAACGTACAGTCGCTCCAAGTGGCGTCGACAACGAGAGAAAAACTGTCAAGGCAAAGGCGCGGAATTGACGGGCTCGGGAGGATGGTCGCTGTAGGTGGCGGCATCGGCGGGCGACGGGGCGGTGGCGTCAATGGACGACGGAGTCTCTTTTTCTTTCTCTTTCTCTTTCTCTCTCTTTCTGTTTCTGTTGTCTGAAAGTCTGAAACCCTAACAAGAGCCAAAAACCCAATTTTTATTTTTTATTATTTCAATTAATTTAGGGGTAAACTTGTCCAAAATGGATTAAAAGTGATAAAAACAATAAATCCATAAATTTTCTGGCTCTTTATGAATTCACCCCTATATATATATATATATATATATATATATATATATATGAACTCCATTTTCATTTTATATTTACAACATCAATTTTTATTTTTACATTGCAAAACCTCCCACTACATCAAGATTTCTCTTTCATCAATCTCAATCAATATTCTTCTTCAATTGCAATCAATCTCTTGTGTTTCATTAAGGAAAAAAAAAAAAAAGAAGGTAAGTTTTATTTTATTTTTTAATTTAATGTTTATTTATATTTTATTAGTTTGATTTTTTTTTAGGGTTTTAACTATATCAAGTAATTGATTAGGTTTGTTTTCTTGTAGCTATTGTGGAAGATTGAGTGTTACTTCAAATCTTCAATATTGTCGGAACTTGCTTCTTCTAAAAATCAGGTGCTGTTTTTTCATTTTATTTAATTAAAATTCTGTTTTTATTGTTTTTCATCATTTTATCTTGGTAAAAATGTCTACTAGAAAATTTGAATCTAGTTATGACAAACGAAAGAAAAATAAAAGAGTGGAAGATTTAATTCAATCTCAAAAAGGTGCATTTTAAGTGAGATTTGGTGTCAAAACTTGAATACAAAATTTTGATAAATGATTTTGCATCTCAAAAAGCAAGAAAAGTGAATTTTAAGTGAGTATTTGAATGCATTACAGGCATGTCAACAAAAAGATGGAGTGAAGGTGAGGATCTCAAGTTTCGATGTGATACCCAACTTCATCTCAAGATTTTTTCTTCCGAAGAGCATAATGCTTTGATTTTTGTAATTATATTTTTAGATCTATTTCACTTTTGTTTTTATTTTTATTTTTAACTTGTATTTTGTAATCTTGTCATTTGAATAAAATTAATTTATTTGGAAAAAAAAAAAAAAGTATCACAATACAATTGCACCTAGGGCCTCACTTTGCCTAAGGCCGGCCCTGATGGTTGGTATAAATGACATTTTCTTGTTCATTTTTTAAAGGAATCAAACGCCGAAGCTAATGCTCAAGTAAATCTGGTTATTTATCTTAAGGGTGAGGCCGTTATTGCTCCATTGAACTCTACATATACTTGAAATCTTAAAGATATATTCACAATGTTGTTCCACATCTTTGCTGAACCTTAACAGATTTGCTCTGATGCTTATGCAGATGGTCAAGTTGAAGAAGAAGGTAACTAGATGCCGCTCAAATGTTAAGAATATGGGTTTGGACTTGCCACCGGCAAAACCATTGTCATCTTCTGTTCTTATTAGGTTTAAGTATATTAAATTTGCTAATGTATTTCGGAGGTTTCGGTAATCGGTAGGTGGTAGCAATGCCAGATTACATAGAATTGCAAGCATCCAGTTCCGGGTATTGACAATGGCCAGCTTTGAAGCAATTTTGGGAGAAAAAGTTGTGTTTTTCTCTGGGCTTGTGATATATGACTTCAATTCTATGAATGAAATGTAAATGATCTGAAGAAAATATGATGAAAACCTTTGTATGTATCTATGAATCTCCAAATGATCTTTTTATCTCTCTTTTGTGCCATAAATATGTTGAGGAAATAGGAGTATATAGCACTTTTTTAATTTTGAATTGTACAAATATCAAACTTTAATAACTCTTGTTTTAATAGCACCAAAAATGAAATTTGGACAAAAATACCCCCCAGCTTCTTTTCTTTTCTCTTGGGTGTCCTCACCTTCTTCTTCCTTTTCCAAAACCTCCATTGATGGAGCTTCAATGGAGGTGCCACCGTTGACCGGCGAGTTGACCGGCAAAACCACCGGGAAAACGTTCGTCGAGTGCCAATAATTGTAACCGAAGTGTTCGTTTTCATTTTCGAGTTGTGTAGAGAGAGAAACGAAGCAAAACACAAATCGTTGCAAATCTTCATTGTCCGATTTATGACGATCCGTCGCGAATCTGATGAAACCGATGGCACCAACGAACTCGGCATCGTTCAATCTTCTAGATCCAACTATTTCCAGAGTCAACCGGCGCCGTCGTCGGATCGTCACTGTCGCCATTAATGGAGGTCGAACAGAATAAGTCCCGAACAAACTTGAATTAAGTCTCGAAAACGCATGAATAAGTCTCGAAACGCATGAATAAGTCTCGAAAACGCATAAAAAAGTCTCGAATTTTCGAGAAAAAAAATAAAAAGGAAAAGAGCAAGTGGGGGTATTTTGGTCTCATCACTTACTTTGGTGCTATTTAAACATGACTTATTAAAGTGGTGCTATTTGCACAAGCCCTCCCCCAAAAAGTGCTATTTAATTTTTGGCCCCTAAATATGTTTACGTATTAGAAATCATTAGATTGCACTTACATACATTGAATATAATTTGATTACATGCCGATTGTTTTGATTAAATTATAGTATCAATTGTTTTGATTCTAAAAATTTTGAAGCAAATAAACATTGCCAAACATGTACTAGTTCTTTCCTAATCTCATCTTAATTAATATAACAAAGGGCTAAAAAGATCATAAATATTTTCAAATTTAATTATTTGCCATAATTAAGTTATTGTATACTAAAAAAAATACATGTATCATATTTCTTAAATTTGGAGATCATATTTACATGTAAAAGGAATGAGTAATAATATACAATCCAAAAAGAGTAAATTTTGAATTCATCCGATTATTTTAGATTGTGAATTTTGGCACAAAAATTTTGCAATTTGATTTTTTATAACCTTTGCTGGTTAAGTGGCTCTAGTTATAGAACAAAAGATTATTTCTTACAGAAAAAAAAAAAGAATTAGGCTAAATCTCATAATTTTACATTCATCGTTTATCCAACTATTTCCTTGATATTTAATAGTGAAAAAAGAGTAAATGAATTAATCTTATTTAATTATATATTGAGATCTTAATATATATATATATATATATATATATATTAAAGGGAATAAAGAAACTGTACGTAGTTTTTTTTTTTTTTTTTTTTGAAAGAAGAAACTGAACGCACAAGAAATATTTATATATATTTATTTATTTATTTTTGCAGCGGTGGAAGCAAATGGAAAGAAATTGGTGTAATGAGAATAAATATATGTTTAAAATTAACAAAATATTTAAAGGATAGTTTTGGTATTTTAAGGGTGTAGGAAGTAAAATTACTAATTTTAATTTTTTAGTATGGGTGTAGGAAGATATTTTGTTGGAGCCAATAGAGCCACCCTTTAACTTATCGTTAATTAAAATTAAATGAGTTTCTATTTTTAATAGCTATTTAATATTTTAAGTTAAATGTTCAAAATTAAAGTCTAATTAATAATTCGATCAAAATAGTTGAGTATGATCTTGGAAATTATTGGCCAAAAGCAAGGATAGATTGAAGATCAGAGGAGAAAAGTGCAATTTCCCCAAGTCGCGATCGGCTGCCATCATTCTGTGGTTAAAGACCGTTGTTTTAGTCCAGAGGATTTGACGGTCATCGCAATTGGCAATTAGGGAGTGCCGATTTATTCTAGAGAATTTTGCGGTTGCAGCACTCGGCGATTAGAGACCGTAGATTTGAAGCAGAGGATTCGATGGCAAGACATTCGGCGATTAGTGACCACAAATTATTCCATAGATTTCGGCGACTAACCCATTCGGCGGTTTGTGACCGCCGATTCTGCCCGAGTCAGCACAAGACAAGAATCAGACTTATTTTTGGCAACTCATATATATCCTTTTAATAGATTTTCTCTGTAAACCTTACATCCCCATCTTACAACCCTAGATCTAGGAATATTCTCTCTACATCACCAACCTTCTTCAACCCTTACATCACCCATTTTCCATCACCAACATCATTTCTACTAGGGGTGTGCGTTTTCGGTTTGATTTGGTTTGGTTTAGGCTGAAGCTCAATGTCAAACAAAACCAATATGGATCGGTTTAGCTATATTTCAACCCAAACCAAACCAATGTGATTTTTCAAACCAAACCAAACCAAAAAAGGTCAGGTTGGTTTGGATAGGTTAATTGATTTAGATTTGAATTCAATTTTTTTTATATATTATAGAAAATATTTAAATAAAAAAATCATAACATAAATTATTAATTATTATATATGAAGGAAGTACAGAAAAGTCAAACAAGCAAGTACAACATAAATTATTAATTATTATATATGAAGGAAGTACAGAAAAGTCAAACAAGCAAGTACCCTGTGTGTGCGTGTAGTCTTTCTATTGTCAGTTCATCCTGATATAAAATATATCATGACGAAAAATGTGGACCATAGATTATGGAGAAGTTTTGACAAATGCATACACTTTAAGTCAAAGTATGTAAATTTAATGGTTCACATTCTTTGTCAAACTGACAATAAAAAAATTGTATATATATATATATCCTTTAAAGGCATGTTCGACAACATTTATGCTTTTGAAACCCTAATCCATCAATCAATCAATACATTTGTATCAAAACAAATAACTAAAGGGTTGATATTAAAAACATCCCCCCATCTTTGAACTATTATTTGATGTATAGTTACAAATGTTTTTATTTTAGAAGCCTCCCTTATGAACTAACACCGTTAGCATTCTATTTGTGTTGACTATTAAAAAGTCTAAAATGTCCCTATTTAAGCTTCAATTGTATGAATTGACCATTTACCCTCATACTTTTACCAAATACATTAATAAAATGATACAAAAGACGGGAATGTTAACTTGCAAATGAGAAGTTATTTTATAGACAATTTTATCCCTAAAAATAATAAAATTATAAATGAACCAGAAACATTGAAAATGAGTATTTGCTTGGATTTATTAAAAAAATAAAAGACAAATAAATACATAAATAAATACATATTCTAGTTTATTTTCAATGTTTTTGGTTTATTTGTAATTTTGTTACTTTTAGGGTTAAAATTGTCCACAAAATAACTTCTCATTCGCAAGTTAACATTCCCACATTTTGTATCATTTTATTAATTTATTTGGTAAAAGTATGAGGGTAAAATGATCAATTCATACAATTGAAGCTTAAATAGGGATATGTTAGACTTTTTAACGGTCAAACCTAATCAACACAAACGGAATACTAACGGTGTTAGTCCACATGGGAGGTTTCTAAAATAAAAACATCTATAACTATACATCCAATAATGGTTAAAAGGTGATGGGAGATTTTTAATATTAACCCATAAATAAACTATAAAAAGTATAAAGTAAAAATTATAAAACCTAGACTAAATAAGAAACGTAGGTGAATTTTATATTTTGGTTTAACTTTCTAAATTATGTAGTTCGGTTTGGGTTGGTGAATTATTTCACTCAACCCCAAGCCAAACCACCTTTATGTAGGGAAAAAAATAACAAAAGTAGTACAAGCAGCGGAAGCGATACTAAAATTAGATTTAGTGACTTTTAAAATATTTTTCCTTTATGAACCTTAAACCCTTTTAATCAATAAACATGTATATACATTAACAAAAAGTAGATTACCTTTTGTCGCGTGATCCGATTGACTTACGTCGATGGTAATCTGCAAGACCTTCAATCCGAGCACGAACGTGGATCACCTAGGAGCGTGGTCTCCCTTTTCTTTGAATTGCAAACCTGTGAATGGACAAAACAAAACTTTTCTTTTCTTTGTTAGTCACAAAACAATCAAAAGAATGTCTAAGATTATTCCGGTCACTTTTGAGTTCTCAATCTAATGATCGAAACTCGCGTGAACCTAGATCGATATCGTATACACAAGCTTATTGATGATTAAGCAATAGTATACTATCAAAGAATAATCTAACACTCATTTTTGTCTTAGTAGAATAAAAACTCTCTATGAATGAAGAAGAAGAAGAAAAATAAAATCTCAAGCACACTTGTATGTGGTGGCCGAACCCTATAAGAACACTTATATAGGTTGGCCGAATTTTTTCTTCTTTTTCCTTTAGGGTTGCCGAATTCTATGTAGTTTTAGATTAGGGTTGGCCGAATTTCATCATGTCACTTATATAGGGTGACCAAAATTCAACCCTAATTCTTTTCAACTTTATAGACTTCAAACCCTAATCCAACTCATTGATTTTTATTCTTTTATTTTGACTAAATAAAAAGACTCCTTATTTGATTAAATAAATAAAATTAATTTATTTATTTCCTTATCAAACAAGTCTTTTACTTTTAGGAAAGATTTGTTTCTTTAATTAAACAATTAATCAATAAATTAATTAATTCTTATTTAATTAAAACAAATGAAACAAAATAATATATTAGGTTAAAACATTAACCTTGCCGCCCCACTTGTATAAAATTGGGCCTAATATTATTTTCTTATTTCATTTAATCCATTGGACTTTAAATAAAAAAGCCCACATGTGAACCAGACCCATTCTTACTAAAAGAAATAAGCCCACATGTCTTTCATTAATATATTAATATAATTGAGCAGCCCATTACATAAATAATGTGCAAATTATATTCTTAATATATTAAATGCAATTCTAGATGGACCCTTAAATTGGTCCGGTAGAATATATCAAGTGATCCATGCAAGTCCGTGTGGATTGGGGATCTTGGCGGGCCATCTAAATTTAAGCTTCAATAGACATAACCTAATCACAATCAACAAATGATTCACTTAGGTCCGATCCATTAATTTTAACTCATTCCACTAAAGAGCTAAAACTGAACTCTTAAATAAAGATAGAAAAGGAAGATGTTCCTCATTCATACCCTAGACAATCATATTGGAGATAGTGTATCCTCGTGATTAATATCAGTAATCGCCAAGAGTTCATAGACCGCCTATAACTCTCCAAGTTACCATATTTACTCATATGACCACGTTTTGAACTTGGATATTTTGACTTGTCCAGAAGCCATGTTTTCAATAGTCACTATCGAAAACTCAACGTTGAGATTTAATATCCAATTACCTCAAAACATCCATATGATGATATTATACTCTCATTTAATAAATGGAGCCACGATGTCCATATCTATAAATGAAGTCCTCTATCGATTAACAAATGAATATCACCAAACTATCGAGGATAGACTATGCTATATAATCGTACTCATTGATAACTCAAATGATATCACTTGCAACCATAAGTCCATCATTTATCTCAGGATTAAGATAGACTCTCCGATTGTCCTGATAAATGAAAAGACTATTATCTACTGACGGTTCTAGATAAAGCTTTTCATTGTGACCCAGTTCAATGCACCCAGTGCACTAGATCCTTTTGCTCGAAGACACTCCGATGATTTTAGACTCATCATATCTCATTTGATCCCACTCAAATGCTAGCAAAAGAATTCTACAACTTTAACAAGATAAAGGTGCCCAACCTTTAACTTAAGTTGTGAACATTATTCAAGACTAACTAAAGAATTGTGTCTACCACATACATAACCAGATGTACGAACAATTCTTCTTTTCCCATAGTCTTTAGACCTTATGATTATTTACTTTGACAATTATAATATTAAACTATAAATGCTATACGATTTGTTAAACCAGAAATCACTTTATTAATATGAAAAAGATTGTTAATTACAACATTACACTCTTGCTATTGAGCATAATCCTAACACTTTAATCGGTTTGTCTTTTGGACAAACCAGACAAACTGAACCACCCATTTTTTATATTTGTAATTGAACCAACCTAAACTTTCTGGGTTGGGTTGGTCGATTTGGTTCGGTTAGGCAATTTTTGCACACATCTCTCCTACTCATCCCCACCATACCAACCAAACCTACCTCTTTGCAGCACATTTGGTTACAAGTCAACATTTAAAAAATTGAAAAATTGTTACCAAAGCCATAAAAACGGTTACCAAAGCCATTAGGGTAGTTATCAAAGCCGTGAAAATGGTTATCGGAGCCATGAATGTGGTTACGATCAAACAGCAGGACGTCGCAGGACAATTACAGAGATTTATGTGAGATCATTTATGCGAGTTCCAACAAGCAGCAGAAGCAAGCAACAAACATAAGTGACTTTTTACGAGTTGATTCTGCAAAACCATCGAGTAGTGAAGAAGTCGCATCACTCTCTAGAAGATTATGCTAATAGACATCTGCACGACCATTCTATAGTATGAAGTTGCAAGTCAACTCCAGTAACTTCTATGAGTTGATTATGTGAGATGAAGTCGCATATCGATTCGTCAAGTTGCAAATCTCACGATTTTGAAGGGGCATCTTCGTCTTTTCAGCCCCAAATCGTGCTCAAGTCTTCCCACTCTATAAATACCCTTATTTTGGTCTGAAAATGGGTGATCTAGATCCAAGACCCAACACACCACACAACACCACATCCTTGTTCTTCAACAATAAATAAGTTGAGAGAGGAGCTTCAAAGGCTCCATGAAGGGCTCTCCTCCATGGATGCCTTACCATCACCACCTTCTACACTTCCTCCACCTATCATTGAAGGAGTTTGTAAGGAGAAAGGAGGGCTCTCATGAGCAAAAATGATCCATGCATCAACAATGGAAAATGAGAGCTTGTGGAGGATTTTTCTTCATGGGTTTTCTCTTATCACTCTCTTCTTTGTATTTTTCCTATTTCTTTGATATGTATCCCTATTTGGGAATTTTGTAAACCTACATTTGTGCTCTTGCAAGTATTAGATTGATATTTGTTTAATTGATTCGTGTTATATTCTTTGTGTTCTTGATAAATCCATGTCTTATCTCAACATGCATGCGGATGGAGGATTGGAAATTGATATTCTACATGAATGTGATTAGGAGTAGTATAATTTAATTTTGAAGTAGTGTAATGTAATATCTCATTCTTGTATGTATGTTGGTGGATGATTCTAAATTTACACACATTGTATGATTTGACTACATGAGAATTAAGAATTGTGCTCTGGGAGTCCTTCTGGGCACAATGATGACTAATTAGCTATATTGAATGAAAAAGCTTTGGTTTATTCATCATTATGCTAAAGTAGGGTTTGGTTCTATGTTCTTGTGCTTAATGGATCTTTGACTTAAAGACACAATTGCCCAATCCATAACCTTTGAAGGGTGATGAATTGATTTTGGTAATTTCCTTAATCAAGAGAGCAAACCCTTGAATGCAATTGACTATGCTTAAATGTTTAATCCGTGTTGAGTATGTTTGTTTGGTGAACTTATGTACCTAGTATAACCATTATCTTGCATTTCTTCAATCCGCCAAGGTTCCATTGCCATGTTTTGTTTTCGTAATTCATGTGCCTTGCCTTTAGTAGTTTAGTTTAACGTAGGAGTAGTGTAATTTAGAAATGTAAGCTCTCAGTTACTTTCATGCTTAGTTTTAGGTTATTTTGCTCTCATGCTCTTACACTCAACCGCAATATGCTTACACTTCATACACACCATTCTCACCACTTCTATGTTCTATTTACATTGCTTTGAATAATGCTTTAGCTAGAGATAGTTAGACAAATGACATCTATTTGTGCGAACGACCCCTTGCTTACGCAGTATGCGAATCTTCGATTCTCGTGCTATTACGAGGTGTTTAAAATAGAGGTTACAGAAACCTCCAATCATTGACCTTGCCTACTCTATCAACAAATTGGCTTAGTTTATGCATGCTCCCACTGCTCTCCATTGGCAAGTAGTAAAAAGGCTTCTTCGTTTTCTAAAGCACACTATATATTTCAGGCTTCATCTTCAATGTCACACTTCTTTCGATCTTAATAAATTTTAAATTTTAAAAAGGTAAAAAAAATAAAAAAAAAATGACATACTTTAAAAAGTTAAAAACATTTTTTTTATTTACTTTAAAAATAGTAAATTTTTTTTTTTTAAATGATGATAATTTAAAATTTTAAAAATAGTTTTATAGTTTTGTTTCCAGTGAGGACTTGTTTGGTACGCCATATGAAACAGGATTAGCACACCATACAGTACTAATTTAGTACTGTATATTGTATGGCATTTGGTAACATTTTACAGTCGTACTAAATGGTACGATGTACTAATTTAGTGCTACCCAAACCGTATTAACTTATACGGCGGGAGGAGGTGTTCCACAATTGAACTAGTATCTAAAAAAGGAATAAATTTTTTTTTTTAAAAAAAATTGAAAATTACTTGAGGCAAAGCAACCTCCATGATGGAGGCTCATGGAGGTTGCCTAGCCTCATCTTCAATGGCCGATGACCTCCGTTTATGGAGGAGACCGGTCGACGACCTCATCATTGAGGTCACCACAACCGGTCTCCTCAACGAACGAGGCCAATCGCAAAAAAAAAAAAAAAAAAAAAAAAAAAAAAAAATCACTAGATTATTGAGATCTGGTTTTGGTTCAATCTCCCAAAAAAAATCTAAAAGGAGATTGAATTATATCTCCCAAAATCAAGATAAACCTAAAGTAAAAAAAATAAAAAAGAAATTCAAAAGAAAATGAACTCACTAAATCTCAACAAATCTAGATCCGAAAAAAGAATATACATATTAAAAAGGAATAAATTCGCTCAATCTCCCCAAATCCAGTTCCAACAAAACAAAAAACTGAAAAAGAATAAGTTCATAAATTCATTCATCTCTGACTTCCTCCCTCTTGCACCTTTGACGTCGCCGCCATGTTCTCCATCTCCCACTCCCACTCCCACTCCGTCCATGGTGATCTCATATCTCCTCCAAATGGAAGGATCGAACCAATCTTTTCAATGTTTGGAGGAGATTAGTTCGATCTCCCCCGTATGCGAATCTACTCCAAAATAATAAATATATATATATAAAGACTGTATATATATATTTATATATATAGTCTTTCTATTGTCAGTTCGTTCTAACAATAAATATATCAGGACGAAGAATGAGGACCATAGATTATGGAGAAGTCTTAACAAGTGCATCTATGCATACACTTTGAGTCAAAGTATGTAAATCCAGTGGTTCACATTCTTCGTTCTGATATATTTATTGTCAGGACGAACTGACAATAGAAAGACTGTATATTCAGTTCGTCCTGACAATAAATATATCAGGACAAAGAATGTGGATCACAGATTATGGAGAAGTTTTGATAAGTGCATACACTTTAAGTCAAAATATGTAAATCTAGTGATCCACATTCTTCGTTCTGGTATATTTATTATCAGGACAAACTGATAATAGAAAATCTGTAAATATATATATATATTATATTATATTTTTAACAATAAATGTCGATTTTGGTCATTTTTTACAATCAATTAAAGTTTACCGAACACTTTATCTTTACTTTTATTCTAAGTTGATTATTTATAAGTCAATTTACAAAAACACTTAACAATTTATTTTGTAAGTCGATTATTTCTAGAGTTAAGATATAAGTAAATTATTTTGTAAGCAAAGCAATCCCAAACATAGTCTAATTTATGCACAGTAGCGATACTGCGTTAGTCTAAATAATTAAAGATACCCCCTTTTTTCTCTTCGAATTTCCTTGGCTTGGAGAACTGGAATTGGAGGGAAACGAAAAGAAAAGAAAAGTAAAGAAAAATGCCAGTGGCGAGACCCGAATCAGCAGATGCGAGAATCATCGCTCACGTCGATATGGACTGCTTCTACGTTCAAGGTTCCCACCTCTCTCCCTCTCTGTATTTTTGTTTTTGTTTTTGAGTTCTAAGAAAATTGTGTGAATTTTCAAAGAATAGCCTCAAAAGGTCGCTGGTAGTGTAAACAAAATTATAGAATTCAAGGTTTTTCCTTGTCTTTGGACTCGAATAATGATGAGCCAATTCCCGAATTTTGAGCAAAAAATTCAAATCAAAGAGAATTGGGTTTATCTAGCAAAAGAAGGAATTGATAAGACCTAAGATTATATACATATAGATTTCAATGATTTTTGTGTAGGTTAATTCAGTTGAATTTTTGTTGATAACTCATTGTGTACACTCATGTTGTTGATAATTGCCTAAACAGCCTAACATTACCTCTTACATTTTTAATTGATAATAATCAAAATGTAGACACAATAATCTAGTGAGTGGTAATCTTGCAATTAAATGAACACATATCAAGCATACATGGGTGATTGATACAGTCCCAAACTGTATTTTGCTTTTTTCTTATGGCTGTTATATTTTCCGATATTGTTTGAAATCTTCCGCAGTTGAAAAAATGTTTCAGAACATGGCTTTAGTTTCACTTGTTAGATATTGATATTTTTTTTATTTCCCCTTTCTTAATTCCATTTTCTTGGAAATTAAGGTGTAGTAATACATGAGGTAACTAAATAATTATGAACTCATTCTAGAAAATGTTTTCCTGTTATAAATTTATATATATTTCTCATCAGACTTGACCACATTAGTTGTGGCAAAGCATCCTTGCTCTGCTTTAAACATGTATTATATACTTTGCTGTAGTGGAGCAGAGGAGGCAACCAGAGTTAAGAGGTTTGCCCACAGCTGTGGTACAGTACAACGAGTGGAAAGGTGGGGCCTTGATTGCTGTTGGTTACGAGGCTCGAAATTTTGGTGTGAACCGGTAAGAACAATGTTTCATTTACTTTTTACTTTTCGAGGATCTTTCTTTTGTAACCAAGTTTGGTTTGGGATGCAAATATCTAATGCATGTTTTTCAGTCATATGCGTGGCCATGAGGCAAAGGAAACCTGTCCACAAATTAATCTGGTTCAAGTCCCAGTAGCCCGCGGCAAAGCTGACTTGAGTACATACCGTAATGCAGGTTCAGAGGTATGGGATTCAGAATATAATGGGTTTAAATTCATAATTAGTATAATAAAGGATTTTCTTATGCTATACTTTTAGCACATTCACAGGTGGTCTCTATTCTTTCAAGGAAGGGCCGATGTGAGAGGGCTTCCATTGATGAGGTCTATCTTGACCTTACTGATGCTGCAAAAGCTATGCTTGCAGAAACTCCACCAGAGAGCTTGGAAGCAGTGGATGAGGAAGCTCTTAAATCTCATATTTTAGGGCTTAAAAATGAGGTATATTAACATTGTTTTGAATTATTGATTTTCTAAAACTTTTAGTAGTGCTTTAGATTATGATGATCAGATGATCAAATTATATGAGTGAATGTAGTTGATGTCGGCTAGGTATAATATGTTGAAATAGGACAGTGGAAAGACCACGAGCTCTTGACTTCATTGATAATTCAAAATTTGTATGATGATCAAATTATACGAGTGAATGTAGTTGATGATGGCTAGGTATAAATCTTTATTGTGTAGTTTAAGTATGAATATGTTGAAATAGGACAATGTAAAGACCACCAAGCTCTTGACTTCATTGATTATTCAAAATTAGTATGGTGATCATTGATCAATATATATGAGTGAATATAGTTGATGATGGCTAGGTATAAATCCTTCTTGTGTAGTTTGTGTATGAATACGTTGAAACAGGACAATGGAAAGACCACCATGAAAATGCCAATATGCCAGTCTAATTAAAACCTTGGGGGAGTTCATAGGTTTATGGAACCTTTTGAATTTTTCTGAAAGGCCAAATTGTATAGCCTTAAAAATAAAGAGAGAGATTGAGAAAACTCAACACATGATTTTTATGTGGAGTAAAAACCACGAGCCATCCCTTTGGTCACCGAGTCACAAAATCCATTAGTTGAAATACACCCTGAAGGTTGACTCACTCAATCACACCCTGACTGGAATATCCCAATTAATCTACCCATGAGCCTTTACTAGTAATTTTTTACTCCAGTTGTTTGCCCAATCCCTTAACCAAGAACTAGCAAGACTTGAACTCAATCAAGAGAGAAATAGTCCAAGTGTTCAATCAATTACATGAACAAATCCAGTAGAATGAGTGACTACAACATCCTACAATAGCTAGATGCATGAAGCAAAACACAAACACAAGAACCTAATAATAAATCAAAAATCCCCAAATCTAAACCCTAGAGAGGTTAGAGAAATTTTCATGAAAAAGGAATTTAGATAGTCAATGATAAAATACTGAATAAACTCATCTAAATACCTTACCTTGAGTGATTGGATTGCTCAAAAGAAAATCTCTCTCAAAACACTCTCCAATTGCCCAAGATATAACAATTTTGGGATTCATTCGTCAAAGTGACGAAAAGACACTATTTATAGTGCCAAGGAACAGGTCACGCGACCTAGTGCAAGAAAAACGCGCGTTGCGCTTTAGTGGCACCACTACATCACGCCCACTGTTACTGCATGACAGTGACTTTTTCGAGTGCCCCAAAAACCAAGCAAACAACACTGAAACCTATAGAATAATATATTGCTGGGTATGAATGTCTACTTTCTAATTCTTTTTACAAAACATGATTTGAATGCCTATAGAAAACATTATGGTCATTTTCAGTGATGAATGGTCAGTTTGGAAAACAATGTTCCCAAAAACAAAAAAGACCACAACTTCGAGAACTTCGAAACCTGACCATCGGGGATTCAAACTTTCGAGTAATATATTGTTGGAAAGGTATGGATGTCTAGTTTCCCTTGAATTTTTCAAATTTCAATTTTAATCTACGTATAAAATATTATGGTGACAAAACCAGATAAATGCCACTTTTGAAATAACTCAAAAATATTGAAAACCAATTTCAAAACTAGACAAGTTAAACACAATTGAACGTCACACATCTAAAACATATTTCCAAACCTGAAACACTCAAGATATGACATTTTAAATTCAATAGCACAAAGAATAAAATGCATGATCATGAAATGTGTGTGCACATTCCAAAATCTCTCACAAGTTTAAAACTTGCTTTTAGTACTTAGTGAACTATCCTCTTTGAGACATCAAATTGCTAAACAAGTTACTAGATCTTGAGATATGAACATAACAAACATTCTAAGCAACTAAAAAACAATACAAGCAAAGAGTGTTTTGTTATGGAATCAAGCCAACCAAAACTAACTAAAGGTCCTAGCACACCAAGCTCTTGACATCATTGATAATTCAAAATTAGTATGTTGCGGCACTCCATTGTAGTTTTTTTTTTTCTTATTGATGTTCAGGCTTCTAGGAAGGTGGGGTTTCACTCTATCTTAGATATGAGGATTTGAAATTAAACTCAGAAATGTTGTGATAAACAAAAATATAAATCTGATATGCTGATTCTGTTGAGATGTGCTTGAGGGCATGGGTATAGGGAGGGTTTACTTAATATTTTTTTTTGATGTATTAATTTCAAGTCTTAGTTTACGGAAAGAAAATCATATCTTTTTCTTTACTTGGCGTTGTAGAGAAGATCACCGTCTCTAGTCTCTTTGCTACCTAACTTTTGCCTTAGTTTTTACTGAGCATGAGCTGATTTGTGGAGGGTATTATTGAAAATTTAAAGTTGTCTCATTATTTTCTTTCTCTGTTAATCTATGAATGGAACAACCATTGAAGATGAAAAATCTATAATTTTTCCTTTTTACCCTTTCTGTATGGCTGAGCCAAAGTCTTAGGTGCCAGCACTTTTATTTTTTTCTTTAATTATTTTAAAAAGCAGATGTGAATTTAAGTCAGTGAATATCTCAACAATGTCTTCACCATGCAAGAATGTTTTTTTGAATTTTTCATTAGACATGACATGGCTGATTTTGTGAACTACCTTTCTTGTTATTGCTTTATAACTTTTTTTCTTTTTATTTCCTGTTTTTGTTTATGTGCATTGCCTACATGTATTATAATACTGGATTTGGATTAAGTTCAGAATGGAAGTGATACCAAAGCAAATGTGAGGGAGTGGCTATGCAAGAGTGACGCTGATCACCGTGAAAAGCTATTAGCATGTGGGGCCCTTATCGTTGCAGAACTTAGAATGCAAGTTCTAAAGGAGACTGAGTTCACATGTTCTGCTGGGGTTGCTCATAACAAAGTATGAAGCAATCCTTACATTTTCGCTCTGTTCTCTAATAAGTATCTTCTTGCATACATGCTTGCCTTTATAACTTGGATTTTGTGTTGTAAGCTTTTATACAAAGTTTTTTGCAGATGCTGGCCAAACTCGCAAGTGCTTTGAATAAACCTGCACAACAAACTGTTGTGCCCTTCTCATCTGTTAAAGGACTGCTTGAATCGCTGCCAGTTAAGAAAATGTAGGTTTAGTACAGTTACAGTTGCTTTGGTGCTTATGAATTATGATCTGAATTGCAATATTGAGATGATATATTTCAATGCATTTCCTGAACGTGAAAAGTAACAAAACTTTTTTCTTTTGTATTCCATTTGTTTAAGGTAGAGTTATTGCTGGCTGGTATGGTCTTATGTGATGAATTATATATATAACTTTCATTTGCAGGAAACAGCTCGGTGGAAAGCTGGGAACATCCTTACAAAATGAATTGGGTGTGAACACTGTTGGAGATCTATTAAATTTTTCAGAGGATAAACTGCAAGAACTTTATGGTGTAAATACTGGGTGAGTATCAGCTACAAAACTAGAATTGAATGTTCTAATTCTCATATCGTAAGTAGCTTCTTTCCCTCCTCCCCCCTTTATTCTAGACGTTCATTAGATATTGTTTTAAACAAAGTTGCTTCTTACATAAACTACCAAAATGCAGTGCCTTTTTGAATTGTCAATTTGTCATATTACTGTGAATTCTTAATGAAATTTATATGCCAAATAGTTTTCTCAATCTTCATGAGTTTTTTCAGTATTATTTGGTAAAGTTGCACTACTATGTGAGTGTCTGTCTAACAAAAGTTAGGATATTATTTTGCATTAATATTTTTGATATGCACTATAGTACTTGGTTATGGAATATTGCAAGAGGAATTAGCGGCGAAGAAGTTCAGGCACGGCTTCTCCCCAAAAGCCATGGCTCTGGGAAGTCATTTCCGGGCCCTCGGGCATTAAAGACAGCTGATTCTGTGAGAATTCTTATTCTTACCAAATGAATGTTTTTTTATGCATCATGTTGTAAATTAAGTAGATGGGTTGCAAATAACTTAGGTTGTATGATCATGTCTTCCCATGCCCTTAATTGATAAATAATTGTGTTGGTTTAGGCTTTAGTCTTACACAATAGAAAGAATGTTTGCAAACTTCATGACTGTCATGTCATCTGTATGGATATTTTTGTGTGTTCTAATATCTGTCATTTGTATGTATGTGTATGTGTATGTGTCTTCTAATAACTCTATTGTTGAGAAAGGTTTGTTGCTTTGTGAAGAGAAATTCTGAAGCTTTCGTTCCCATCATAATATCTGGACTTGTTTTTTCTGAATAGTAATAAATGGGACTTTAGATTGTGAATCTTTTATGTATGGAACCTAGGACGAAGTTCTATTAGGCACTAAACTTTATTAGTTCACACCCCTCTTTTAACTTTATGTACGATTTTTACCAGGTCAACCTTAGAATTAAATGTTTTCTAGTAACCTTAATGCATACCATTATACCAAATATCACATTAGCAGATTAGCCGCATGTGTTACTTTTTCATACAAAAGAGTCTTTAATTTTCTTACACCATTTTCACCAAATAGCTCCAACTTTGATGAACTTGAAAAATCTGAGGAGTTTATCGAAACAATTAAATAGATTGGTTGACACTATGAATTGCTAATCTTGCTAAAGTTATTCATTGGTGATGTTAAAAAGGTTTCTCCTGCAACTCTCTCTCTCTCTCTCTCTCTCTCTCTCTCTCTCCATGCACACATTTCACTCACACACACGTGTACATATGCCCTCTCACATGTTATTGCTAGTTCTGTCATTTTCTTTTCTCATAAAAAGTTTTGAAAAACACGTACATCTAATATTTAAAATTAAGAAACACTTAGCCTCCAATCAACAAAGTTCTCATTAATTGTTCTCTCTTACTTTTTCTCCAGGTTAAGCACTGGCTCAATCAACTCTGCGAAGAACTCAACGAGCGCCTTTGCTCTGACTTGGAGCAAAACAAGCGGATTGCTCGCACACTCACTCTGCATGCTAGTGCCTTCAAGGTGTGTGTTTCTGCATGCTCTTATCTCTGACACCTTTTCATCTCTGGATGTTTGTAATCACATGTAAACTTTCAGTATATCTTTGTCCTTATTATGAATCTATTCTGCAGTCAAGTAGCTCAGATTCATTTAAAAAGTTCCCTTCAAAGTCTTGTCCATTAAGGTATGGGGCAATCAAGATGCAAGAAGACGCCTTTAACTTATTTCAAGCTGGATTACGTGAATATTTGGGCTCATGCATAGTTAGGACTGAAGGAACTCATTATAATGGATGGAGAATAACAGCTATATCTATTTCTGCAAGTAAAATTATGCCCATTCTATCGGTAAGTTCCAAGTTGCTTTGACTGTAGTATATATTTTTGTTAACAGAATAATAGCCCTTTATTGATATCTATTGAAATACAAGAATATTGATAGGGTGCTTCTCTAGTCAGGACGGTCTCGATTTTTTTTTTTTTTTTTTTTCAGGAGCTTAGTTTTGTAAAGTTACATAACCAACTTTGAAACATTACAAAACTACAGAACTGGTTATGTAACGTTACAAAGCGGTTCTGAATTTTTTTTAAGACCGTTTTGACTATAGAATTATTACTGGTATGTATATATATATATATATATATATATATATATATATATATATATATGAAGGACCATAATGAAAACACATCAATTTTAATGATTTTTAATCTGAATTTTTTTGTGGATGATGAGTTCATTGAAATCTACTTATGAATAAAATTTGAGAATTTTTCGAATACTAGAACTATTTTTCTTGAATTTTCCTATATTTTGCCTATTTTCCGATGCCTTCATATTTAACAAAATTTGGATAAATAGTTCTAATGCTCGGAAAATTCTCAAATTTTGTTCATAGGTAGATTTTAATGAACTCATCATCCACAAAAAAATTCAGATTAAAATTTTAAGTTTGAATAAGCATAAATTCTGTATTGCAAATTAATTAATCAATACAACATCTCCTCAATATATAACCTACTTCTAGCTAACATTTAGGACTAATTACAGTACAAATCCCTACTTTCTAGCTATAATAATTACAGTAATTACGCAGCTAATTACACAGCTAATTATCCTAAGAATCCTCCTAAGAATCCTCCTAGAATATCTTTGATAGAGTCAACTCTCTGGATCCCTAGAATCCGGACAGTTGCCTTTTCTAACACTCCCCCTCAAGCTGGCTTGAAAATATCTTCTAAACCCAGCTTGCATACCAGCTTCTCAAACTGATTCTTTGGCAATCCTTTAGTGAGACAATCTGCAATCTGTTATGAGGTTGGTAGATATGGCATGCAAATCTGTCCATTCTCCAATTTTTCCTTGATAAAATGCTTGTCTATTTCCACATGTTTAGATTACGTGCAAGAGCAATTGCTGATTTATTATCACAGTAAAGCTTTAATGGCTGTGGTACTTGTATTTTAAGATCTTCAAGTAGCCTCTTGATCCACAAAACCTCACAAATACCAAGTGCGGCTGCTCTAAACTCAGCTTCAGCACTGCTCCTTGCCACCACTCCTTGTTTCTTGCTTCTCCAAGTAACAAGGTTCCCAACAACAAAAGCACAATAACCAGAAGTTGATCTTCTGTCAATAGCACTCCTAGCCCAGTCAGTATCTGTATAAACCTCAACATGCAGAATTGCAGATGTCCTTTGTTTTCAAATAATAAACCTCTGCCTAGTGCCCCCTTTAGGTATCTCAATATCCTTAAAACAGCTTCATGATGTTGAGGACCTGGTGAGTGCATGAATTGGCTTACCAAGCTAACTGCAAATGAGATATCGGGCCTGGTGTGAGCCAAGTAAATCAGCCTCCCCACAAGCCGCTGGTACTGCCCTTTGTCAATCAGTGTTTCTGAATTTGCAGCATCAAGTTTGAGATTGGGCTCAATAGGTGTCTCGGCTGGCTTACAGCCCAACATTCCTGTCTCTTTCAATAAATCCAGCACATACTTCCTTTGAGAGATAAAAATTCCCTTCTTGGATCTTGCAAATTCCATCCCAAGAAAGTATTTTAACTCTCCCAAATCCTTGATTTCAAACTCACTTGCCAAAGCCTTTTTTAACTTTTCAATCTCAGCTATATCATCCCCGGTTAGGATGATATCATCAACATATACAATCAAAATAGCTCTCTTTCCCTCTTTAGAATGTTTAAAGAACATTGTATGGTCACCTTGGCTCTGGTTATAGCCAAATTTCCTCACAACTCTCCCAAACCTTTCAAACCATGCTCTAGGGGACTGTTTTAGTCCATACAAAGATTTGACCAGCCTACAAACCTTCCCACTGCCCAATTCTTTTTCAAAACCTGGTGGAAGTTCCATAAATACCTCTTCTTCTAAGTCCCCATTTAAAAAAGCATTTTTTTTATATCTAATTGGTACAAGGCCAATTGTAATTTACTGCCACAGATAAAAGGACCCGAATGGAACTAATTTTGGCCACCGGAGCAAAGGATTCTTGATAGTCAAGCCCATAAGTTTGTGTGAACCCTTTTGCGACAAGCCTAGCCTTGTTCCTTTCAATAGACCCATCAGACCTACATTTGAGTGTAAAAACCCATTTGCACCCAATAGTCTTCTTCCCCTTAGGTAGGTTTACAATCTCCCAAGTTTGGTTTTTTTTTAGAGCTGACATCTCTTCTAAAACAGCATGTTTCCAGTTTGGGTTAGACCAGGCTTCTTGTATAGTTTTAGGTATAACAAGGTTTGACAAACTAGATGAAAAGGCTCTGTAATTTTCAGATAGCCTATGATAAGACATGAACTTAGCTATTGGATGAGAGGTGCAAGATCTAACACCTTTCCTGATAGCAATAGGAATGTCTAGATCAGTTTCAGATTGCTCCACATTGACCGGTTTTTCAACAGGTTTAGGCATAGATTTAGAAGGAAGAAAGGGTTTAGACATTGGTGTAAGAGGTAGTAAAGGATTAGTCACAGAAATCTTACCCTGCTGAGTTGTGTCAGGTTCTGGTCTAGAAGATTGTGATTGATCTGGTCTCTGATGAGATTGGACTTTGCTATCATGTGTTTTCCTCCGAGTGTACACTTTCAGCTCTACAACTGGATAATTGCCCAGATTTGGGTTCTTATCTTGTGATGTTTCTCCCCCTGCACTAGTATCAGTATGATGTGGCAAAGAACTAGACTCTAGCTATTCAAAATCAATTTCATTTGGAAAAGGATTTTCCTGATTAGAAGAGGAGTGGATTCAGGCAAAAAATCAGATTAAACTAAAGGAGTAATAATCTGATCCGGAAGCTGATTAGGGAGCAAGAAATCAGAATTTTGATTAGAAACCTGATTAGTTTCCCAAAAACACCCAAAATCATCTTCCTGTCTTTTCTCCCCCTGAAGATGATTACCAAAAAATGGTTTGTTTTCAAAAAAAGTAACATCCATGCTGACATAAGTTTTCTTATTTCTAGGATTAAAACATTTATACCCCTTTTTATTTGGTGCATACCCAATAAAAACATATTTTTCTGCCCTTGCATCAAGTTTAGAATGAGAGATATGAGGTTGATGGACAAAAACAGTACATCCAAAAATTTTAAGGCTCAAATTGGAACTCAACCGGTTTGTAGGAAAACATTTCTTAAAACAATTTAAAGGAGTGTCATGTTTTAAAACCCTAGATGGTACCCGATTAATCAAGTATGTAGCAGTAAGAACTGCTTCTCCCCAGAGGTATTTAGGGACATTCATGGACAACATGAGGGCCTTACTTACTTCTAAAAGATGGCGGTTCTTTCTTTTTGCTATACCGTTTTGCTGGGGGGTATTTCTACATGTGGATTGATGTTGAATTCCATTTTCGCTCATAAAATTACCAAGAGTTTGATTAAAGTATTCAGTACCATTATCACTACGCAAAATGCTGATTTTAGTTTGAAACTGGTTTTCAATCATTTTGTAAAAGTCAGTAAAGATGTTTGCAACTTCAGACTTTGTGTGCATTAGGTACAACCAGCATAAACGTGTGTGGTCATCTATAAAAGTAACAAACCAACGCTTTCTAGTGAGTGTAGGAATATTAGAAGGTCCCCACACATCACTATGCACAAGATAAAAGGGTTTTGATGCACAGTATGATTTAGAAACATAGGGATTTTGGGTACTTTTAGAGAAGCAACATGTATCACATTGAAATTCTTTTATTGATAGATTTTGAAATAGAGTAGGAAACAAATACTTCAAATATACAAAACTAGGATGACCTAGTCTATAATGCCACATCATAATTTGATCTTTTGTAGTGAACGAACTAACACCGCAATTTAACCCTAGAACCAATGAATTACTCAGAGTATCCTCAAAATAGTAGTGTCCATCTCTCATCCTAACACTGCCAATCATCTTCCCCGTAACCATATCCTGAAATTCACATTTAGTTGGATAAAACACAACAGAGCAGTTAGAATCTTGAGATAGTTTGCTAACCGACAATAAGTTACAAGAGAGATTGGATATATGTAAAATAGATTTTAGGATAAGGTTATCAGACAGTTTGATGGAACCTTTTCCAGCAATGCTAGGGAGACTTCCATCAGCAATTTTTACCTTTTGATGACCAACACAAGGAACATAGGTTTGAAACAAAGATGAGATGTTAGTCATGTGGTCAGATGCACCTGAATCAATGATCCAAGGTGCAGGTGTGTAATTGCTAAAAAAAATAGTAGAGAATACCTGTATGGGCTAGGAAACTGCTAGAATTAGAGCTGTTTGTTCCGGAATAGGATGGAAGTAATTTTAGGAGTTGATCCACTTGATCCTTATTGAGGAAGGACTGTTTTGCAGAGTGGGCAGTAGAGGCTGATTTGTCCCTAGGTTTCCAGTTGGCCGGCTTGCCGTGAAGTTTCCAACATGTCTCATGGGTGTGTCTTGGCTTATTGCAGTGGTCACACCATACTCTTGGTTTATCTTCGTTCTTGCGAGTCTGGGCTTTATAGGCTGTTACCTCCTGTGAGACTAGAGCAGAAGTCCTCACTGCTCTTCTTTCCCAGCATCACCATACGTCTGCTTTCCTCCCTTCTCACTTCAGCAAAGACTTCGTTTATAGAAAGGAGTGGTTGTCTTCCTGTAATCTTGCCTTGGACCTCATCAAACTCTACATTTAATCCTGCCAAAAACTTCAAAACTCGGCTATTTTCTGTCACCTTTTGGAAGTAAGTTCCATCAGCCGGATCCTTCCACTTATGTTCATAGAACATATCAAGGTCTTGCCAAAGACGCTTGAGACCAGCAAAATATTTGGTAACAGTGTCTGTGTCTTGCTTTGCTTCTCCAATCTTCAGTTGGATCTCATATATCTGGGATTGGTTGCCTAGATCGGAATACATCTGCTTCAAGTTCTCCCACATCTCCTTAGCCATATTATACCCTAGATAATTTGCACTGATTTCCTCCTCCATGGAATTAACTAGCCAAGCCATCACCATGGAATTTTCAGCATCCCAAACTGCATGCTGCGCATCTGTGGCTGCTGGTTCGACTTTGTCTCCTGTTAGATAGCCTATTTTGCCTCTACCACGGATATACATCTGGACAGAGAGGGACCAACGAAGAAAATTGTCCCCATTAAGTTTGATGTTGGTGATCTTAACCGGATGATGATCAGAAGAAGGAGGATTTACTGGTGGCTAATTTTTAGCGGAGGTAGGCAGGTTAGAAGTCGAAGAGTTTTCTGACATAGTGACAGATTAAGAGTGAAACAAGAAAGAGAGGAAAAAAAAACCAAGGAAGAAGTCCAAGAACTCACGAAAGAATGCGTAGGTTTCAGAGTTGGAACTTGGCTCTGATGCCATAAAGTTTGAATAAGCATAAATTTTGTATTGCAAATTAATTAATCAATATAACATCTCCTCAATATATAACCTATTGCTAGCTAACATTTAGGACTAATTACAGTACAAATACCTACTTTCTAGCTATAATAATTACAGTAATTACGCAGCTAATTACACAGCTAATTATCCTAAGAATCCTCCTAGAATATCTTTGATAGAGTCAACTCTCTGGATCCCTAGAATCCAGACAGTTGCCTTTTCCAACAAAATTCATTAAAATCGATGTGTTTTTATCATGGTCTTTATCGAAATTAAAATAAGGGATCCCTCATAAGAGACTCTCTCTCTCTCTCTCTCTCTCTCTCTGTATATATATATATATATAGTTGCTTCTCCTAAAGTAGAAAGGAAAACTTAAAAGAATCAGAATACTAGAGAATTTGGGATTTTTATAATTATCTAGAACATGAGTAGAGTAGGAAAAATATAATATTAGTTTTAACAGTCCCCCTCAAGCTGGAGCATATATTCTTAATTCCTCAATTGGAACAAAGATGCAAGAAAACTCCTCCCTTATGAACTGACTTAGTGATTGAATATATGAAACAAATCAATTCTCTCTTCCTCCATCTCTTTAGTGTTAACATGGTATTAGAGCACCAATCATTCTCCACAGTCCACACAAGTGACACAACCTTCAAAAATATCTCATATGTGCCACCATCTGCATTTGTAGACTGTGGCATAGGCATCGCCGCACTGGCACCCCTATAAAAAGTCCATGCTTTCACCTGTAAAAGTCACAGGTGCATGCGTTTCGTTCTAAAAAAAATTGTGTCAAGCCGTGTAAAGCCATTTCATTGGCATTGTCAAGCCATTTCATCGACAATCTGTCAAGCCGCTTCTCCGCCACACTGTCAAGCCGCCTCTTCGACTACTACGTGAAGCCGCCTCGTCGGCCACTAAGTTAAGCCGTTTCCTTGACACTATGTCAAGCCGCTATATCGGCACTCTATCAAAGCCGTTTCGTTGGCCTTTCTATCAAATCGTTTGATTAGCACATCTATCAAGTTAGTTCATCAACCTCTTGAGAGGACCTACTACAATGTCATCGAAACTCTGCAAACTCAAACTACATCATCTCTACATCTTGAGTTTGAGGGGGATCTTAAGAATCTTGGAAAGAATTATTATATGTTTCTCTTTTTATATTATTATGTTTTATTGCCAATTTAGTTTTTCAATAACTTTGTTCAAGCTGGGCATTAAAAATATCTATGCTCCAATTTAAGGGAGTGTTAAAAGTCATCAATTAGCTTAGCTAATAGATTGAGCTGTCAATCAGCCCTAGATTGATTCAATTAGCATTAGATTGATTGAGAATTGATTGTAGATTGATTCCATTTCCTTTCTCTACTCTAGGTCTAGTCTATATATATATATATATATATATATTTGTACTATTGATTGAATAAATGAAACAACTCAATTTTTCTCTTTCCCCTAACTATTTAGTGTTAACAAATTTAATACCATGGTTAACCTAGAAGGGGTGAATGGTTATAACACTTTTTCACAATAATATGAAAGCGTAAACGAGAGAGATAACGACACATGATTTTAGCGTAGAAAACCCCCCAACAGGTAAAAACCATGGGACCAAACTTCTTTGGTCACTTAAGTTACAAGATCCACTAGTTGATAGATAATTACACCTCAGATAGGTTGAAATACAAGAATACTGATGTATATATAATATATAGTTGCTTCTCCTAAACTAGAAAGGAAAACTAAACAATCAAATTCCTAGCGAGTTTGGGATTTCCATAATTAACTAAGACGCAAGAAAAATATAATTTCTAGTTATAAGTTATAAAAATATTCAAACCCACATTCTTTCAAAAAAAATATATATTCAAAACCACATGTTTTCTAGAAAATTCTTTGGTGTTTTTGAGTATGTGTTATCATATCTATTCTCAGCTGCTGACATTGTGCTAAGAGCGTGTCTCCAGTTTGTTAGGGAGAAATCTTTCACAGTACATATCCTTTTACAATATTTATCTGCCTTATCTGTTTAGTTCTGTTATCTTGTTAATTGTAGCTTGCAGAGTTGCAGGTCATCACCTCTTATCACAAAATAAGTGAAACAAAACCTCAAGGATCGGTTTTTTGTTTTTTGTTTTGGATGTAACTGTGTTGTTGATTCAGTTATCTAACCATCTACTTGGTTGTCTTTGATTATCTTTTCTGGATGCATTACATCTCAATGTCCAAGTACTTTGACAGGGGACCTGTTCAATCATGAAATACTTTCATGGTCAAGATAAATATGTCTCTTCTTCAAAGCAGGATGAAATTAACTTCATCCAAGATGCTCCATTGTCACCGTCAGGTGGTTTCAATTCTTCTGTCTGTCATTTCTGGGTCATTTATTGTCACTTTTCTTACATGCCCATTTTCAGGCAGTGAAAACTATTCGGAACTGAATTCAGCCGAGCCACAAATTGAGTTTTCTGCTGAAGAAGCCACAATCAGAGATTCTGTATCTGGTTTCAATCAACAAGAAGTAAAAACCAATACACGGAAAGGGCAGGTTTCAATATAAACATTATGTGTCCCTTCATAAGGAAAACTTGTGTTCATGATTGTCAATATGTTTATATGAGAATGTTGATAATTGATTACATGGGTTTAAGCTGCTTATATGTAGTTTGGAAAGCCTACTTAGGTTGTCTGAAATTAAATCAGAAATGAAGCTGATGAAAATTTGCAAATTTCATGATACAGTTGCTGTATTAACTATACCAAGATTTTTGGCCCTTTGAAAAATATTTGAAAATAATTCCATTATCCAGCAATTCAGATTTCATTATTGTTTAATTAAATATATTCTTTATGATAGCTTATATTATGATGAAAAAATAAACAATTTAAAAGAAATTATAACAATTCATGATTCTTGATGTATGAGATTTTTCTATGCGCAGAATTCATCTTGTGCCACATTAAATGAAGCAACGGATAGCTTCACCAGAGAAACTTCACCATCATTGTCCTCAGGTAGTAACTTATACTGGGGGATCCTCCCTATCCCGAATATACCTTTTTAAATTTCCATTCCTCGTTGTAACTGGGGCCAGCTGTTTATATAGGAACTGCAAGCTGTTCAGTACTAAACTGGAGTATGCCACCGAGAGAGGTTCATTGGGATGACTCTTTGGATAAGTCCATGATAGTTAACTTGAAGCAGCAGGAACAAAAGAGAAATGCATCAAAAGATAAGGTTCAATCATGCATTATGCTATTTCTTTAGTGATTTATTGCTATTTACTGTATGACACTGCAATCATGTGTGTTTTATTACCTATTAAAGATTTTTGTGTTGGTGATAGATTATTTTCAAGGTTCAATACTTTGATGGCTTAAATAGGTGGGGTTCAGGAATTGGATAATTGAAAAGAAACAAGTATTTGATGAAAATGCTAACGTGTTTGTAAAAAGGACTAAGCCAAAACACTAACATTAATCAAAAACCCCATTAAAGCTCAAATGAAGAGAACATGAGAAGAAAGAGCTTTCTATTTCA
Organism: Acer saccharum; assembly: GCA_030490815.1. Taxonomy (NCBI): domain Eukaryota; kingdom Viridiplantae; phylum Streptophyta; class Magnoliopsida; order Sapindales; family Sapindaceae; genus Acer; species Acer saccharum. The sequence goes on along the minus strand of CM059877.1, from coordinate 30,134,417 downwards.
ATCGATAATCAATTTACAGAGAAGAGAGTTGTTTATATACAACTGATCAGACTAACTTCTTTAAAGTGCGGGAGACCAATCATTTGATCCACATCAGCTTTCCAATAACAGAATGCTGAGTTTTCGTGCCAATCATTTTCATCACTCTTCCGTTGATGACCATGATGATCCTGATCATCTTCTGTCACCTTTAATTGGAAACACCAGCATAGTAACATAGACTATTGAATTCATTGAGATTGGAATGAATTCTGTTGAGCTCATGAAATGAGCTTGAGCTGACTTTGTTATTTGACCAGACTCTGTTGAGCTCATGTGGTGAGCTTAAGCTGAGTAACAACTATTAGCTGAACAAGCTGATTCGTTATCTCTAACAATAATCAATATTGTTGGGTAGAGGCAAACGATATAAAAACTATAATACAGGACTTGTCTGTTCAAGTGAGGACCATAAATTTGAGTTGGGAAAAATTGGATTTTGACCAAATGTTGGTGTAAATAATATTTCATCTATAAGGGAATTGCTTTAACTTGTTCTTGGCGCTTGTTGTGGCAGGGAAAATCTTCAATCTTGAATTTCTTTAAGAGCCGCAACACCCCGTGCTCTCCCTGTACACAGGAGCACGATGAAACTATTCAAAATGCTAAAGCTTCATCATCCTTAGGTATGAATCGGTTTCTAGGTTAAGATTGTTATTTTCTTGGTCTCTTGAAAGCTTATTCAGGTCCAACTTTCCAACCCACAGGTGGTTGCGGTGCAGAACTAAATCAAGTTGAGCTGCCGAAAGAGAGTTTTTTCGAGGAGTCCACAACAAACATTGAGCAAAATCGACAAAGAAGGGAAGCATGGAATTATAGGATTGAGGATATTGACCCATCTGTGATTGATGAATTTCCACCAGAAATCCAAAATGAAATCCGGGCTTGGATCCGGCCTAATAAGCGCCCTAACCTGGTTAAACCAGGTTCTATCATTACTCATTATTTCCTACCATCGAAAAACAGGTAGGTCGGTCCCAAGTGATATCATCTTGTACATAAGTGTGCGTTTGGTACATAGGAAGGGATAGGACGGGACGGGATAGTTGTTCCATATTGTGTTTGGTGTGTCTGGGACAGAACTGTTGTCTGTCCTATTTAAGCGCGGAGAATTTTGATGTTGCTGGACTTTCTGGGTTGACCTGGAATATCCATGGAGTACACGCTGCATGAAACCAAAAGATTCAGTACTGTCATTGATGTAGCCAGTGTACTTAAATTGTTTTAGTAGTAATTATATTTATTGTATAGTAGATGAACTCGTTCGGTTTAATATGGTGTATGTATAATTTATATGGTCATTTTAGGTGAACTAGCTAATTAATTATAGTTCTATAAAGCAGAACAAATCTCGCTCGAACCAGAATTCGAATTTGGATTTGAGGGATTGGTTTACATTTGATCTGTATTGTTATAACCAATGGTAAATTGAAGTTTTAACTTTGAACAAGTATTAATACCTGTTTAAGTAGAATAGATACCTGTTTAACATAATAACATGCACATAAAAGTCACAAAAACTTAAATAAATTTCTCTTGCTCATACACGCCTTGATATAAGTAACAAGTCAAACACAAAATAAGATGTACAATTCTCTGAATTTAGTCAAATGACTGTTACTTTTATTTGCTGCAGAAATAATTGACAAATATCTACTTTAATGTGTGGTTTTATCTGGGGATGGGTTTTCAAAAACTAAATGGGATAGGGTGAGGGAGGGTCACCCCTCCCTAAACCCGCCCCATTGCCATCCCCAAATTAACATGTATTTAGTGAAATTGTTTTTAAAACATTGCAATATATTGTAAGAATAAAAATAATATTGTGAGTACCGATATTGACACCTATAAATATGACAAGCACATTCATATTTTAATAAAAAATTTAGTTACAAAAACAACTCAATAGAAATTTACCAATGAGGACAAATTAGTTTAATTAAAAATAAACCAAATACTATGTACACTCATTAATTACATCTATATCTCTTTATTAAGAAAAAAAAAAAAAAAAACTTATGATAAACCATAACTTAGAAAAATAATTAGCACTAGGTTATATCCAGCCAATGAAGTAACCAGAAATGGATGATAGGGTGGGCTAGAATAAAATTCTCGAAACCTCAATACCAGATAAAATTTTACTAATTGAAAAATAAAAATAAAAATACATATTCCTAAATAGATAGACCAATTAAAAGAAAAACCATCATTTATAATTTTTATTCGAATGATGAAATATCTTTTTTCATTGAATAATGACTTATATATAATATTAAGTCATAAAAGACACCAAAAGATGATAAACAATATCATATAGTTAAATTTTTATTCCCTTAATGATGCACTTAATTTTTGTACCATAACTTTGAAATTAGTTAACTCTAAAATTTCAAAATAACAAATATTGAAATTCATATAACTTATGAAAATATATCTAAATTGAAGACCAATTTTTTATATTGACAAAGAAATTGAACTAAATTTTGATAAGAATATTTTCAAGATTAAAGCAAGTCGTCTCCAATTAATCTAACAAGTCTATTACAAGTATTAATTCATTTGAATTTTTTTAATTTTTTTAATTTTTTTTGCAAATATAAAGAGTATATTGAGATTACACAATAACACAATGATATATTTTAAAATTTCAAACTTGAAAAAAATAAAAAAATAAAAAAAATAAATAAATTCAAGATTGGCTAGGGTGGGCTAGCCCTTGAAGGGGTACGTCCCTGTATCCAGTTGTTCTTGTTGAATATCATAATATGCAAGAGATGATCATATATACATATATACAATTTTTCTATTATCAGTTCGAATTGACAAAAGATATATCAGTTCCTTGTATATGGGCCATTGGATTTAAATACTTTAACTTGGCTGTATGCACTTGTCAAAGCATCTTTTAAATCCAATGACCCACATGCAAGGAATTGATATATTTTATATCAGTTCGAACTGATAATAAAAAGACTGCATATATATATACATATATATAAATATACACAGTTCTGATCTGATCAGTGCATCATGATATAACTTTATCAGGATATTGAATGTGAACCACTAGTTTTGACAAGTGCATACACACTTGAGTCAAAGTATGTAAAACAAGTGTCTCACATTCAATATCCTCACAAAGTTATATCAGGATGCATTGACTTGAAAATTTATGATACATAATGAAGATTTTTTTTGTTTGTTTAAAATTGATGTGAACTTCATTGAGTGGGGTGATCCTTAGTGTTTTTGTTGTGTGGTTTGGTTTTATGTTTGGAGTTCTTTGCATGTATATTCCCCTGTTCTTTGGTTCTTGCTCTATTTGGGTGTGGCTCTTTTTGTCTGTTGTTGGTAGTGTTTGTGGCCGAGTTTTGCTGTTTTTGCTTTCTCTTTTGTTGCTCTGTTTTCATTTGGCTGTGCGGCTTGTAGTTTTTGGTTTGTTGTCATTCTTATATGAATAAAGTTAGCCGTTTTAAAAAAAAAAATTATGTGAACTTTTTGATTTTAAATTTTTTTAACTAAAACTTAGAAGCACTCAATATTAAATTTATTTTAATCATTTTTTATTTTTTATTTTAATCAAACCTTGTATTATATCAAATAGATTACTTTTGTTTTTATTTGTGTTTTCGAGTTGGAGAATTTAAAAATTTATGATGTGTGAAATCGGGTGTGTTAATAACTTAAGAGTGTTTATAAATAAAATGTATTAAAATGAACACATTCATTTAAATAAGGGTATTATTGGCATTAAGATGAGTATCTATAGTAATGATTTAATTTTAAATTTTAGACAAATGTGTATTAATAAATATGAGTGTGCTTATCATATTTATAGGTTTCAATATCTGTACCATATATATATATATAATTTAACTACCCACAATATTATTTTTATTCTTACAATATATTGAAAAATGTGTTCTAAAGACAATTTCACTAAATACATGTTATTAGGGATGGCAATGGGGCGGGTTTAGAGAGGGGTGCCCCTCCCCCACCCCGCCTCATTTAGTTTTTGAAAACCTATACCTGCATAAAACCCCACGATAGATGGAGCAAGAAGGGGCAGGGTATGCTTTTCTCATCCCCATCCCATTTACCCAATTTATCTCATTTATCAAAATTATTTATTTATTTTTATGCATAATCAAAATTATTTATTAAATTTCCTTCAAAAAAAAAATATTTATTAAATTAATAAATATATAACCAATGAATATGATATAATATATAAAGTAATTCCAAAAAACTATTGAAAATCATCTCATAAACATTAAAATAACCATGAATCTCACAACTAAACAAATAAATTCAATAATTTTTAAACATAAACATTTAAAGAAAAAATAAATAATAAAAAAATAAAGATTATATTTTAAGTGGGCGGGGATTATAAAACTTGTCCCTGCCCCATACCCATTGCGGGTTTTACTATCTATCCCATCCCCACCAAATTAAAACTCATATGCACCCAATAAGTACAGGTCCTTGCGGGGCTCCATTCATGTGGATTATTTTGTCATCCCTACATATTAATTAGAGAGAAAAATCAAAAATAGTCTCCCAAAATATTAGACTTTCGTTTTTAACCATATACAAAAGTTCACCTGTTAATAACTACATTTTTAAAAAATTACTTAAATACCCTTAGATTCCATGTTTTTTTTTTTTTTTTTCAACGTTTCATGATTTTCTCCAAGGTTTCATGTTTATTGCAAGAAATAATTTTCAAAAAAAAAAAAAAAAAAAAAAACCTATGTTGCATGGATATTTTTATAATTTTGGATATAGAATTATTATTTTTTTTTTAAAAAGAAAATGGTTAATTAATGGTTAAACTTTCATATGTGGTCAAAAGGAATTTAATTTTCATATTGTATGTGAATTTTTGACAATTCTCACATTTTAATATATTTTTTTTCAAAATACTATTTCAATTATTGATAATAGAAAAGTTTTCAATGTTCTCAGCTTCTGGAAAACATAAAAATCAATTTATCGTTTTCAAATGAAAATATATAATACAAAAAACATTACTGAGCATGTTCTAAGTTTAAGATTCTGAATCGTTGAGTCCACCGCTTTCTTGTACAAGTTAGCTGTAACTCCACTTGGGAAAATCTTCTCACTAAAAATTGTAAAATCAGAGTTCACTAATAATTTTTTAAAATATTTTTTTATTTGTTTTGTACAAGTTAAAAAGACTATAATATCCTTTGATTGTTATGTCTGACTAACGAAACTTTAATTAAGGGACAAATTGGTACAATTTAAAATCGGTTTGCTCATTTTTGTAAGAGTCTTAAACAACTTGTAAGTATTTTTTTTTTTTTTGAAGTCCAATATTTATTTGGTAATTGCTCTAAAACATTTTACTTTTAGTATTTTTGTTTTGTTTTAACTCATATATAAATTTAATTAATTATGTTGAAACTACCTAAAAGTGTGTTAATAGGTTGTTTACCAATTAATTACCAATTTTTCGATTAATCAAGATTAAGGCAAACAACAATAAAAATCAAGTATAAAATGCGGGAATTAAAGAATACTTGATTTTTACGTGGAAAACAACCAACTAGCAAAAACCTACGGGGTTAGCCTCACGAGCCACTTAAACAACATAAATTCACTATATGAAAAGAAGGTTATACTCATGACTCTTAGTTCAATTCTAGTGATATCCCCCGATCAACTACTCTTAGCGTGAGCACCTCCTAATCTACTCGTCGTGCCTTTTATAACCGGTCTTGGCAATTGATTGTGCAACCAACACCTTTGGCCACAAGATTTTCCTTTGCTTGTCAACCACCACTTATGGCTACAAGATTTGAACTCAATGAAGAGAGTAAAATGTCTAAGTGAACATGTAAAGATGCTCAATGCAAACTATGCTACACAACATAAAATACTTAACTATAGGTAGACAAATCTACTAAACCTAGTTATTAACTAATCCTTCAAACAATTCCCAAACTTTAAAATATATGCAATAAATGTGAACTTAAACAATTAAAAAAACAATTAATGAAGAGAAAGTTTGTTCTTACCGAACAATGGAGACCATTAATGAAGACCCATGAAAGATGAAGACATTAAATGCACATGAGATGAGGGATGGAAAGTCAAAGATGCTTTCTTGAATCTTTCTCTTTCTAGGAATTCTAACCCCTCTCTTAAGACACTAAATTTTCGAATTTCAAGTTGAAAGAGATAATAAAGAGGTGTTTATATAGAGGTCCTGTCAAAACTGCATAGTGAAAATCACTGGACAATTTTTCAATACCAAAAGTCACGGTCTAGGTCAAAGACACCTGGGTTGTGAAAAAACGTCAAAACGCAACAACTCGATTTTCAAGTGACCCAAAACATGACCAAATGACATTGAAACCTATCGTATAATATACCGTTGGAAATGTATGGATGTCTACTTTCTACCCCTTTTTACAAACAAGAGTTGAATGTATGTAGAAATATTTATAGTCATTTGAGTGACCAATAATCAAATTTTGACAACAACAAAGTTCCCCTGTTTTAGTGGTCTTTTTGGAGACTTCAAAACCAATCCAAACGATCAAAAACTTTTATGAATAATATACCGTTGGAAAAATATGAGTGTTTAGTTTATCAAAAAAAATTCAAAAGTCAATTTGAATATTTGAATAAAACGTTATGGTCACAAGATTATACAAAGGCCAATTTTGAAAACATTTAAACCATTGAAAAACCAATCTTTCCAAACTAGACACTTAGCTCCAAACAAACACACCACAACTAACACATATCAAACAACATGTAAACAACAAGATATCACATGATAAAATGAAATGCATGATCACACAAATCAAATGTGTGAGTGTGTTAGAACGATGACCAAACCGCGATGGAATGTCGCGAATAAACACAGCACAATCGAATGATGCAACAAGTCTATATATCAATTTAAATGCCTAGTGCATGAACATATGAACAATATGTGTGTGTATCAATGTTTTAGAAATCGGTCGACTAGGCCGATTAATCGGCTAAATACAGTTAGTCGGCCGATCACTGCGGCGAAATGGCCAAAATCGGCCTCATTAGTTGGTCTCCGACTAATCGTGCAAATCGCCGACTAATCGGCAAGTCGGTCTCCGATTTGCACCATCTTCTCACCTCCCCCATCGTCTTTCTCTTCTCTAAACTTGTCTTTTCCAATCTTAAAACAACAAACCCAAACCCATCTTTCTCGTACTCGAACCTAAACCCATGTCTTCTCCTCCAATTTTCAGTTTTACAATTCAACTTTTCACCCAACAAATTCCATCCTTAACACAAAATAAAATTCCATCAAACATTGATTAAACACAATAGAAGTGGGGATGTTTGAAGATTTCTCAAAGATCAGGGAAGCAATCGGCCGGAGATCGCCATCCACTTTCAGTCGTCGAGATAGCTGAAAGCTGTTGGGTTTTGTGAAGCCCTAAAACTGCACGAGAGGTTGCTCTCTCGTCATTTACCGCTGGCCAGGTAAGTGCCCAGGGGGCGGCACGCTCGGCGTTAAATGAGAGGAGAATTGATTCTCTGTATTTACCGCGGCTCAGGCAAGGTGCCTAGGGAGCGGCACGCTCAGCGACCCATCACAGTAGCTTCATGCCTCATTTACCGCTGCCTAGGCACATGCACGCCAAGCGGTCCGGTCAGCGGTAATGGCGTGTTTTGCGCGAAATAGGAAGTCAGCGCAAGGAAAAGAAAAGGGTCTTTTAGGGTTATTGCTTACACCTAGTATTCATATAAATACTACATTATGTAAACCCTAGTGGGTGTGTTGAAAATTCACCGTGAGTGTTGAGAAGAGTAGAGAGAGATTGAGAGCAATTGTAGAGAGACTTGAGAGAGACAGAGAGATTGTAATCAACTGTGAAAGTAGTGGATTGAGTGTGGTGCGCTCCATGGACGTAGGCAACTTGCTGAACCATGTAAAATCTTTGGTGTCGTTTCTTTCTTCTTTATTGTTTTCATATTATCTGTGTGTGTGTCTAGATTTGTGTGTGCAAATCTATTCTTTCTTAACAACAATTGGTATCAGAGCCCTAGGTTGGGGCAGATTATTTTTCACACAAATCTAGGTTTTCTCGAGGTCAACGATTTTATCGCGGAGATGGGATCGGAGAAGGATTCTCACAGGATTAAGAAATTCGATGGGACGAATTTCAGTTTCTGGAAGATATAGATGGAGGATTATCTGTACCAGAAGGACTTGCATTGGCCGATAAAAGAGAAGCTGGCAACTATGACCGATGAAGAATGGTCAAAGAAGCGGAAGCCGAAGAACATGGATGAAGAGGATCTCGAACTGCTAGACAGGAAAGCTTTGGGAGCAATTCGTCTCAGTTTGACGAAGCAGGTCGCTTTCAACGTAAAGGATCAGCTAACTACCAGAGATCTGATGAAGACTTTATCAAACCTGTATGAACAGCCTTCTGCGGTAAGGAAGGTCCATCTTGTCAAGAAGCTATCAAATTTAAAGATGACGGAAGGTCAGGGTTTCAGAGAGTATCTAAACCAGTTCAATGAAGTGAAGGATGGGTTAACTTCTGTGTCTATGGGTTTCGATGAAGAATTCTTGGCGGTGTTTATGCTCACCCAATTGCCAGAAAGTTGGAAGATGACATGTCAGTCCATTGCCAACTCGTTTGGGAAAGAAAAATTGGATTTCTTACAGGTTGTGAACATGATCATGACTGAAGAAATCAGGATGCGTGAAGAGGGATTTGGAGCGTCTACATCTTTAGCATTGAATATGGAAGGTAGAGAAAGCAGAAACAGAAATCGGAACACAAATCAACGGGGAAGATCAAAGTCAAGAGGTAAGTCTAAATCTAGGTATCAGGTCAATTATTCGGGAAATCAGCAACGAAACAAGAAAGATGTAGAGTGCTGGAACTGTGGTAAGAAAGGCCACTTCTCGTATGAGTGTAGATCTGAGAAGAAAGATAAGGGTAAGGGCAGTGCGAATTGTGTATCAGAGGAGTCAGATGACTGCCTCATCTGCTCGTTGGTAAGTAAGACGGAGTCTTGGGTTCTAGATTCAGGAGCGTCTTTCCATGCCACACCTCACAGGGGGTTGTTCGAGAATTACGTCTCAGGAAATTTGGGTAAGGTGTATCTTGGTGACGATCAAGCATGCAACATTACCGGGAAGGGAGATGTGAAGATTCAGCTGAAAGGGTCAGTTTGGAAGCTTAACAACGTGAGGCACATACCGGATTTGAGGAAGAACTTGATCTCTATTGGGCAACTGGCGTCAGAGGGTTACATGACGACTTTCATAGATGATAAGTGGAAGATTTCGAAGGGTATTATGACAATCGCCCAAGGAAATAAGAATGGGTCGCTTTACATAACTAAGGATGGTTGTGGTTCAATCGCTATGGCGGAAGGTAAAGATGATCCGAACTTGTGGCACCAGAGGTTTGGGCACATGAGTAGTCAGGGGCTGAAGTGTCTACATTCGAAAGGTAAGTTGCCAGATTTGAAGAGTGTTGAGGTTGATTTCTGTGAGAGCTGCGTGTTAGGAAAACAGAAGCGAGTGAGCTTCAAGAAGACCGGAAGGGTACCGGCAAAGGAGAAGCTGGAACTAGTGCACACCGATGTTTGGGGTCCAGCTTCAGTCTCGTCAACCGGAGGTAAACAGTATTTCATCACATTTATTGACGACCACTCCAGGAAGGTATGGGTTTATTTTCTGAAACACAAGTCTGAGGTGTTTGATGCTTTCAAGAGATGGAAAGCTAGGGTTGAGAACGAGACAGGGTTAAAGATCAAAAAGCTGCATTCAGACAATGGTGGAGAATATGAAGACAGTGAGTTCAAAAGGTTTTGCTATCTGAGCGGGATAAAGCTCAGTAGAACGGTTCCTGGAACCCCACAGCAGAATGAGATAGCAGAGCGTATGAATAGGACATTGACTGAGAGAGCCAGAAGTATGAGGTTACATTCTGGGTTGCCAAAACAGTTTTGGGCAGAAGCAGTCAATACAGCAGCATATTTGATCAACAGAGGACCATCAAAGCCTTTGGACCTCGCTATACCAGAAGAGATCTGGACTGGGAAAGAGGTAAAACCTTCTCATCTTAAAGTGTTTGGGTGTGTTTCTTATGTGCATATAGGTGATCATGTGAGGAATAAGCTAGACGCCAAGTCAGTGAAGTGTACTTTGGTGGGCTATGGAGAAGATGAATTTGGTTACAAGCTGTGGGATGATCAAAACCGCAAGATGATCAGAAGTAGGGATGTTGTCTTCAACGAAAGGGTTATGTACAAAGACAAAAACACACAGGTGTCTGAGCCGGAAGAGCCAGAGTATTTTGGGACGAATGATGTGTCAGAGAATAGGGTCTTGGAACCAATTAATCAGAATGATGAAGAACAAGGTGTGCCGCTCCAGGTTATAGATCCTATCCCACATAGAGATGTTCCAGCGACACAGGCTCAGAGTGCAGTAAGAAAATCAACTCGAACTCCTATACTAAATAGGAAGTACTTGCAATACATGCTGTTGACAGATGCAGGGGAACCTGAGTGCTATGATGAGGCATATCAGGGAAAAGATGCGAGCAAGTGGGAGCTTGCAATGAAGGATGAGATGAAGTCGTTGATTTCTAATCAAACTTGGGAGTTAGCCAAGTTACCTGAAGGAAATAAAGCCCTACAGAATAAGTGGGTGTTTCGGATCAAAGAGGAACATGATGGTTCCAAGAGATACAAGGCAAGACTAGTGGTCAAAGGCTTCCAACAAATAGAAGGTATTGACTACTCTGAAATTTTTTCTCCTGTTGTTAAACTAACTACGATCCGGTTAGTATTAAGCATTGTCGCAGCGAAGGGATTATATCTTGAGCAGTTAGATGTGAAGGCTGCCTTTCTTCATGGAGATTTGGAGGAAGAGATATACATGTAGCAACCAGAGGGGTTTGCAGAAAATGGCAAAGAAGAGTTGGTGTGTAGGTTGACAAAGAGCTTGTATGGTTTAAAACAAGCTCCCCGACAGTGGTACAAGAAGTTTGATGGGTTTATGCAAGGCAATGGATATTTCAGATGCAATACTAACCATTGTTGTTACTTTAAAAAGGTTAAGTCAAGTTTTATTATTCTGCTACTTTATGTTGATGACATGTTAGTAGCTGGTGCAGATTTAGAAGAGATTAACAATTTGAAGAAGCAACTCTCAAGTGAGTTTGAGATGAAGGATTTAGGTGCAGCAAAGCAGATTCTTGGAATGAGAATTAGCAGAGACGAACATGAAGGTACATTGAAGCTTTCACAAGCAGAGTACGTTCGGAAGGTGTTACAGAGATTCAGCATGGATGATGCAAAATCGGTAAGAACACCTTTGGCTAGCCATTTTAGGTTGTCCAAGGAACAGAGTCCGAAGACGGAAGAGGAGAAGGACTTCATGGCTAAAGTTCCTTATGCTTCAGCCATTGGAAGCCTAATGCATGCCATGACTTGCACAAGACCAGATATTTCCCATGCAGTGGGAGTTGTGAGCCGTTACATGTCAAATCCAGGTAAGCTTCACTGGGAGGCCGTGAAGTGGATCCTAAGATACCTGCGGGGTACAACAGAGAGATGTCTAACCTTTAGAAGAAATGAACTCAAGCTGGAAGGTTATGTGGATTCAGATTTTACTGGGGAGGTGGATTATAAGAGAAGTACCACCGGATATGTGTTCACAATGGCTAGTACCGCGATTAGTTGGATGTCCCAGTTGCAGAAGATAGTGACAATTTCTACAACTGAAGCAGAGTATTTGGCTTTGACAGAATCAAGCAAGGAGCTAATATGGTTACAAGGTTTGTTAGCTGAGTTGGGATTCGATCAAGTGATGAATGTGTTGCACAGTGACAGTTAGAGTGCAATACACTTGGCCAAGAATTCGGCGTTCCATTCTAGGACCAAACATATAGATCTTCGCTACCATTTCAATCGATCGCTAATCGAAGAAGGTGTGTTAAAGCTTGTAAAGATAGCAGGTAGCAAGAATCCAGCTAATATGTTGACCAAGCCAGTCACTACAGAGAAACTGGAGCTGTGCGCAACTTCAGTGGGTCTTCAAGAGTGAAGACGTGGGGAATGAGCGCACCGTAATTATCCACTAAGTCATTCAGGGAAGATGGAGGACGTATGTTCAAGTTTCAGTTCTTCAAGTGGGAGATTGTTGGGTTTTGTGAAGCCCTGAAACTGCACGAGAGGTTGCTCTCTCGTCATTTACCGCTGGCCAGGTAAGTGCCCAGGGGGCGGCACGCTCGGTGTTAAATGAGAGGAGAATTGATTCTCTATATTTACCGCGACTCAGGCAAGGTGCCTAGGGAGCGGCACGCTCAGCGACCCATCACAGTAGCTTCATGCCTCATTTACCGCGCCTAGGCACATGCACGCCAAGCGGTCCGGTCAGCGGTAATGGCGTGTTTTGCGCGAAATAGGAAGTCAGCGCAAGGAAAAGAAAAGGGTCTTTTAGGGTTATTGCTTACACCTAGTATTCATATAAATACTACATTATGTAAACCCTAGTGGGTGTGTTGAAACTTCACCGTGAGTGTTGAGAAGAGTAGAGAGAGATTGAGAGCAATTGTAGAGAGACTTGAGAGAGACAGAGAGATTGTAATCAACTGTGAAAGTAGTGGATTGAGTGCGGTACGCTCCGTGGACGTAGGCAACTTGCTGAACCACGTAAAATCTTTGGTGTCGTTTCTTTCTTCTTTATTGTTTTCATATTATCTGTGTGTGTGTCTAGATTTGTGTGTGCGAATCTATTCTTTCTTAACAACAAAAGCTACCATCCATCGTCGCCAGGTCACCGTCGTCGTCACTCATCCGGTCTTCCTCTAGTCTCCCATTTGAATGATTGAGCAGCATGATTGAGGAAGAACAAAAGAAATGAAAGATGAAGATGAGTTGGAAAGAAAACAAAAGAAATGAAAGAGATGGAGTTTGAAGAGAGAGAGAGATATTTTTGAAATGTGGAAGTGTTCGAGTCTTAGAGAAGATGAAGATGAGCTGGAAAGAAAACAATAAGGAATTAAAAAAAAAAAAAGGAAGGAATTGTCTGTGATGTGCCCCACCAATAAGGAACCAAGATGAGTGTTGAAATGTGGAAGTGTCTGTGATGTGCCCCACCAAAATTAGTGACAATTTTTTTTTCCTGATTAATCGGTGATTAATTGCCGATTAGTCGGCCTAGGCGCCGAGTCTCCGCTCAACTAGCACCTAATGTCTACTAGAACACTGGTGTGTATAAGTGTTGCACAACAATGCAGAGACACACGTATGCAAATTGTTTGTGTGTATGCCTAATCTCTTCAAGAGAACAAGTCGAGAAGATTATACCTTTTAAGCTCGGCTCTTGAAAATCTTGAATGCTAGGAAAGTTGGCCTCAATCACGATCACAATGTTGTTGACCACATGAAGAACCTAAACTACCCATACAAAAGTATCACAATGGTTTTGACACAAAAATAAGCCATTCACAAAATATTTACACTTACATATGCCTGAACACATGAGTTAAGGCTTAATATCAAACAACTCACTTTATTTTAAAAAATATACAAAAACTGTCTTAACATTTCAAAAACAACCCTATCATTGGTTAGAGATGCTAAATCTAATAAGTCAATGGTAACAGGTCATTTCAATAAATGAATCTTTTCACTTATTAAAAAATAATGGCTCTATTTAGTAAAACATTTAAAATTTTTTGGCACACATTTGGTAAAATATTAAATAAAAATGGCTTTTTTTAGTAAATGGTCATTTAAAGCTAAATCTCAATCTACAAAGTAATTGAATTTGGCTCTAAATTTTGTTTAAAAGTAGAGAGCACTACAAATCCTATGAAGTGTTATGATAATTGGTGCTCTAAAGTGAAAATGTCTTCGCTTCTCTTAGTTCTCCTGTTTCTTAGTTTCAATTGCCATGGAATTGAAGGTGGGCGCAAAGTTTCTAGACCATTGCAAAAGGTAAGGCAATCCTCCATTCGGATCTTTTTTTTTTTGCTGCTAATGATCTTTATTTGTTCAATTTACATTTATGCATCGTTTATATAAGTGTTATGTTGAAAATTTATACATGTGTAGTCAAAAAATATTGATGAATATGACTGCGTGGATATTTACAAACAACCTGCTCTCGACAATATCTTATTGAAGAATCACAAAATTCAGGTATATATAATAGAATTCATTTGAGGTATTAGTCTTTCGTTAGTAAAGTGATAATTCATTTCAATTAAACATTAATATATATTTATGCATTTTGCAGATGAAACCGAGTTTTTTACAAAAAATTAAAAGTAATAATAATTCATTCGATACACATCGTAGCCTTCGACTCCAAACTATAGATAGTTGCCCAGAGGGAATGATACCTATTCATAGAAGTCGAGCTAACAACCTTGCAGATTTAAAATCAGTATCCAAATTACATCTCGAAAATATTCATCCACAAACTAGTACATCACCGGGCAAACACGTAAGTACCAACTTGATATGACGAATTTATTACTTTCAAGAAATATCATAATATTGATTAAATTTAATTTCTTAGTAGAATAAAACTATTTCAAATTATTATTTATGTATATATTGTACTTAGTTTGCAGCGTTTCGTAGTAAATTAAATCAATCGGGCATTTATGGAGCAAGTGCTGCAATAGACTTATATAACCCAAAAGTTAAAATGAATCAAGTTAGTATGGCCCAAATATGGCTTGAAGGTGGACCTCCAGCTGAACTCAACAGCATACAATATGGTTGGGCAGTAAGTACTCATCACTTTCATCTATATCGACAAATGTTAATGTAAATGTAAAACTATGAGCAATTTACGTTTGGTTTCAAAATTGTATTTTAATCTTTATTTGTTCTATTTTTTGTTTATCATTAAATTTTTTTATTAATAATTAAATTGTTCTAAGAAAATTAAAGTGTAACAATTTTTCAAAATGAAACTTTCTCTTCTTTGTTATAAGTAGAAAACGGAAAAACAAATAACCATACATAACATTTCAGGTGAACCCACGTCTTTATGGTGACAATCTAACACGTGCGACTGCATATTGGACGGTAAGAATTAATTTCTTATTTGTATTATATATATATATATTTGTTTATTTTTTGAATTCTAATATAATCTTTATTATGAAAAAAAGGCAGATGCATATAAAAAAACAGGTTGTTACAATTTGATGTGTCCTGGTTTTATACAAACCGATCCTTCTGTACATCTTGGTCAACCTTTCGACGCCATATCTGTTATTGGTGGACTGATATTTGTAACTCACCCCATGATAAAGAAGGTACTTATATGATAATAATTGAGACTATACTATATAGTGTAAGAATTTTTCCTTTTTATTACAAGAGATAATTACGGGCAAAGTAAACATTTAAATATTTATTGAAAAGGAAAAGTTCATAAAGGGAATTTTTTTTTTCTTCTGAAATGTTAGGATTTCTAAACGTCCATCTTTAGTTTATCATTGTTTTTATTTTTTATAAATACATTACTTTAGTGTTTCTATCAGTCAACTATTAGTTAAACCAAGAGAAAGGAGGTGCCACCTCCATCCATCAAATATGAGAGAAGAGGGTTGGGCCGCTTCCATAAAAAAAACCCATGGGAGGAGGCATGTGCTTCCTCCCTACAAACCGTATGTGAAGGCCTCCACCAATTTCCATTTTTTTTTATGGATTAAACTAATAATATTTCATCTTGCGGGATTAAAGTGATGTAATTTGAAAAACAGCTAAATAAGGGATTTATGTAAAAATTTCCCCTTAATGAAATCACATGAATATGATTAGATAAGCCCGATAAAGTATGTAAATAATATCAAAAAATGTCATTTTATTGAAATGCCCATTATCATATTTAAGATAAATATTAACCTTTTTATTTTAAGAAGATTTAATCCCTATAAAGTTAATTTTTTTTTTTTTTTTTTACAGGATTCGGAAACAGGTAATTGGTGGCTATTTATTGATAGTGACGTGCAGATAGGATATTGGCCTAAGGAAATTCTCCCTCACTTAAGCAAAGCAGCAACATTTGTTCAATATGGTGGATGGACATATAATTCTCCAGATGGATTGAGTCCACCAATGGGAAATGGACATTTTCCTAACAATAATTTGCATGAGTCATGTTTTTTTGCAACACTTCAGATAGTGAACAAAGATTATAATTTAATAGATATTGAGCAAGATAGTCTACAAAAAGTTATTGATAATACAAGTTGTTACGATGCCAAACATTTGGGTGAACAATATGGCACCCTTGCTCAAACGTTTACCTTTGGCGGACCTGGTGGAATGTGTGGT
This sequence comes from Acer saccharum, assembly GCA_030490815.1. NCBI lineage: Eukaryota > Viridiplantae > Streptophyta > Magnoliopsida > Sapindales > Sapindaceae > Acer > Acer saccharum. Next base: position 30,118,010 of record CM059877.1, on the reverse strand, counting down.
ACATGAGTTCTTGTTTACTTGTTATATATATCAAAATAAAGATATCATTTGAATAAGAAATAAATATATCATTTGTATAAATACTATCCTTTTCTAGATGGAGGACTTCCCTCCTTATGTTAGAAAACATATTCTGAGAGATAGTTCTGCTGGTGTGTAAGGTTTTGTTTCAATAAATTTGTTTGTTGTCAGAAAAATAAAATATAAAAAAAATACTATCCTTTTTGAAATCCCCTTAACCAATTATAGTGTAAATATACCTGGGGGGTGTGGTGAATAGGTATAGACTCCAAATTCTTCAAATTCCTTTTTCAACACAACAAGGATGTGTGCACACGGAAGCTTAACAAATGAATTGCTTTAACAAGACAATATGAGTTCAATTTCACAAGTGTTAAAAGCAATACAAGATATAGAAGTAAAGAAACTTAAAGCGAAACTTGACACAAGTATTTTACGTGGTAAACCTCCGAAGAGGAAATATCCATAGGTTGAATCCATAACCACCGGCAACACCCAGGCCAATTCACAAGTTGGAAAGATGTACACTCTCAAAAGCAATCAAATCACATGAAACACTCTCTCTTGAATATCCATTCTATCCTACCCTTAAGGGCTTTACTAATGAAAATATTGCCTCTACTTTCTAACCGCATCACATGCCTCTAGAAAGTATCCTTGCTTGGACTTACCAAAGCCACTTGCTTTTTGCCAAGACTTCCATGCTCGGACTTACCGGAGCCTCACACCCCTTGCCAAGACTTCTTTGCTTGTCTAACCAGAGCCTCACACTCCTAGACAATACTTCTTGCTCAATGTTTAAGAATCACACTCCAACAAGAGACTTCCACTTTATGCAAGGCAAAAAGATCTAAGTGATGTAAATGATGCAAACACATGCAAATAGAGCAAGTAGATCAAACACACTCTATGAAGAATTATATTTGTACAAATCAAACTCACAAGCAAATGTAACTAATTCTTATGAACATGTGATTAGAAATCTAGATTAGGCATTCAAAATGATTCACAAAAATTATCTAGAAACCTAAACATGTCAATCAAAGCTCGAACCACAAATCTTCAATTGAAAGCACACAAACTAGCTTTGAAATCAAGTGAACAAGTTAACACTTGAAATCCACAACATATTTAATCCAATCAAGAACTAGATTTAAATGATAGATAGCACAATCAAAAATCCTAGTTCATGAACATGTGACAAAAACCTATAATCAAACAATCAAGATCAAATCACAAAGTTATTCTCGATTCAAGTTCATGTTCTTCAAAACTAGCTAAGAACATATTCAATCAAAACACAATAGCTAATTTTGAAATCAATCAAAACACGTCTACAAATGGAATCAAAAGAATTCTAAACATTTTTCATCAATCAAATAATAAGATCCATGAAGTTGATCATAAGAAAAATGTAAAGAAGATGATTACCAAACAAAATGATGATTAATCAGATTACTGCAATTTATGTGGACATATTTTGACTCTTAAAATGCTCGAAACTTGTTCCTCTCTTCAAGACCAACGATTTTTGTTTTTGAATCACTCAATTCGGAGTTGAAATGAGAGAGTTATGATTGAAACAAAAATGCACAAGTTGTGAGAGATGTTACTCGGGATTTGAATTATATAGGGAGGGAATTCAATTGAAGAGAAGCAAGGGTAAATGGGTAATTAAGCCACCACCACTCATGCTTTCCGTGGAAGTGTGTGGCCACCACGGGGAGGCAGATAGGTGTCCCTCCCGTGCTGGCCACGCGCCTCCACGGGAGAGAGGGTGGTTGGCCCTTTGCCACCTCTCTTCTCATTCGCTCCCTTCGCGCACCTCTCACGTTCGTCGACCATTCTCTGGCCTTCGAACTCCGAATTTGAATCTGCTTTTGGATTACAAACCATAACTCAATTATGCAAGAGAAAGACTATGAAACTTTGACCAAAGGTTATGAATTCGACTCGATACATGACGACAAAGACAATGCATTGTAAGAGAACGTAAAGTAGCATAACTTCCTCGTTTGAATTCGAAATCAAATGAGTGAGTAACCAAAATGATCGAAACTCAAAAAGGAATCATATGACATCATATTCAATTTTAGAAAAACAAAAACCCAAACAAATAAACAAAATATCACACAAGTATGCCATTTCCTAGAGATAGTCATAGAACATGCAATTCTACAATGTTTGTCAATATGAGATCAATGCATGTGCATACTTCAACAAGTATGTGAATGTGTTATTCCAAATGAGCACAATGATGCAGGGGCACACATGTATGAATTGTGTGTATGTGCACTTACGCCTTGCAAGAGGAAGAAGTATCTTGATACTTTAGCATCCAAGTAAGCGTTTTTCCTCTTGAAGACGATATTTGCATGAGAAGTTGCTTTCCTCCTTTGAATCTTCTTTCAACCAAGAATCACCTAAACAACTAACCATTACAAATAAAGAGAGTTTTGCAATGGAATCAAACCAACACAAATCTAGCCACCATTGAAAATTGTCATAAACCAAGACTAGATTAGCCAAACAATCCACTATAGAATTACCTTCCCTATAAATATGAGAGAAATGAATTTGGATAGAGCGAATCTTCTCCAAACAATTCATCCAACAATTTCTCAAACTCCAAGGGCAAATGAAATTAGAGCTATTAAAGCAAGAAACAATGACTAAGGAGTCACATTCTATCCAAAGATGCATCCAGCTCCTCGAGTAAGCAATTTATATCACCGTAAGAACTGCCAAAAGGTGTCCTTATGAATTTAAATCATTTTGATGGTACAAATGACTAATTTATTCCTTCTAAAAAATGACTAATTTATATGAATACTTTTAAGTGATCAAATGCCATGACCATTAATTATTTGAGGGAAATTTGATCATCAATAAGGGGGATTAACCATAATTAATAGGTTAAAGGAATTAAATATGATTGGTTATGGGGAAAATTATCAAATACTCTAATGACAACAACACTCAAGCTGAGTTGAGCGAGAGCTTTGAAAATCTGATATCAGTGGTGCGGTCTCATCCAGCTGACCAGATGCAATAAAATTTTAGTGTGGAATGCTCGAGGGCTGGGTAGTCCTCGGGTTTATTGGATTTTGCATAAGTTGAAGCATGATCATGTTCTAGATATTATTTTCTTAATTGAGACAAAAAAATAATGTTTTAATGGAAACTTTTCATGTCAAGATCATGGGTGTTGACGGTGAAATTTGGATTATCACGTAGCCAATAATTATATCAAAACGAATAATAAACAATAAGAAAAAACAATGCATGCAAGAGACAGATTTTACGTGAAAAAACCCTTGAATGGGAAAAAACCACGGCGCCCTAGAGGGCAGAAAGATAATACTATGATTCGCTGTTTGATTATACACTCAAGTCTCTCGAATAATTGCTTTTCTCTCTCTAGATTTTCGAACCCCTTCCTCGTGGGATAGATGGTTCTATTTATACATGATAATTAGGGTTTCCCCTTGATTTTAGATGTGTTGGTGGTAGGATTTTCTCTTTGATTTGTACTAGGAATCCCATGTTGCAACGGATTAGGATATGTTTCCTATCCTTTCCTTCTATGATTCTTCATTGTCAGGGGTCTTCCGAGAGTTAGGGTTTATTTCTGTGTTTCTACCGAGCCGGTTTGTACTTAGTAAGCTGATGTGACGAGTACCTTCACCTCTGGGTATCACCCTTCGGCGACCACGTTTTTATCCCTGGCGAGTACATATCTTGATCTGGCAACCACATCTTTGACTTATTGACTTGGGACTTGTTGACACGCTGTCTGGTTCACTTTTCTCCTTTGACTTGGTCAATGAGTGACGTGGCAACGTCTTCCCCAGCATTTGTTGATTCCTTTGATGACGTGTCTGCTTGGCGAAATCACACATACAACAATACCCCCATAAATACTTCGAGCTGAGCGAATGTTTTGGTCTTCCAATTCGTTTGTCTCCGCGAGCAGTATTTATATCCATGCTTAGGCTTTCTGGTGTGCTTTGTAAATAATTTCCCTCATTTTTATTTTCACCACGTGTTGAATTTTGCTAGCTGACTCTTCTAGTGCAAGCCTTTATTTCTGGCCACACAATTTCTGATGCTCCCACTTACTTGACGCGGTGAAAATATGTTTTGATTGCTTGGTGATCCCCGAGGCGCCACATGTCTGTTACTTGGTGGACGATGTTGCGGTTGTTCACCGTAACCGTCATTCACTTTATCAGTATCCTATTTTATGGTTTTTGAATTTTAAAACTCCCCCTTTTAATGCTTAGATGTTTCTTCTTCCTCTCGATCTTTTCATATTTCTACTAATTCCTTCGTTTTCTCAAAACAGAGCTCCTTCATTGTTTTTCGTTCGTCTCATTTTTCCGCTTCCTTAAAGGTTTGCTGTAGCTTTCTTCCCCTATCTCCTATTGTCAGACGGCTCACTGAACTCGATCGTGCTTGGCATCCCCAAACTTCCTACGTACTCTCCGAATCTAGGGTTTTCTGGTGAGTTCCCATGGACCCTTCCTTGCGTTCTTCTCTTTTTAATCAAATGATGCAAGCTTTAGAACTTGGTGACAAGTGTACTACGGATCGAATTGAATCTTTGATTCGTAACTTTCATCCAGATTCTCTGATTCCAATTTCTGTTTTCATTCCTGCTACTGAGGAAAATTATATCCCTGATATTTCTTCTCCTTCGTCTTTTGATAGTGATTCTTCGGTGATGATGAGGTCTTCTAAATTTGGTGGTAGTAGACGACGGGCTTCTAGGGTTCCCCGAGGGTCTTTGCTGGATGCTCAAACAACCGTCGACTCAGATGTTGATGATCACTAGCGAGATATACTGCACTTCTAGTTTGATCGTCCGTGTTCCTTTGACTATGAGATCAATGTGGTTGGCGAGGAAGAACTTCGCAAATATAAAAGTCACTTCGAAATCTCGGATGCAGTGACTTTGATGCTACCCGGTGATCGAGCAGTGTGGAATCCTTTTGAAAATGCGGTCACCATTTATGGAGCAATGCTTAGCTGTGGGGTAACCCTTCTCCTTTAGCCTTTCATTGCCAGATTCCTTGCAGAGGCCCAGATTGCGCCTGCCCAACTCGTCCCCAATAGTTATAGGATTCTGATGTGTTTGTGTTTGATGTGGAAGCTTAAAGGTTACGGACCCCCTACCTCCCGTGAGATTCGTCATTTTTATACTTTGAGGCAAGCGGGTAATAGTGGCACGTATTTTCTTCTTTCTTCAACCGTGGAGAACTGGATTCCTGAGGGTGTGGTGAACCTTGGGCAGGTGGAGGTTTCTAGTGACGAGAAGAAGAAAGGCTTCATTTGGGGTTTTCCTGCCTCGAATAAGCGGTGGAAGAACAGTTGGTTCTTCGTTGGTGGTGAATGGGGCAGAGATGTGCCTGCCAGTGATCGCCGTAATCTTCCGACGAGAAAAGTTCCCAGACACTTCACTTCTCTTGAAGCTTGGTCGAAGGCGATCCCCGTTCTACTGGATGCAGAGATATCTCATCTCGCTGTGACCGCTGTCCTCCCTTTGGATGAGAAGGGCCGATCTTTCCTTTTGGATGAGGAGAAGATGATTACTAAGCAAATTTTTCCGCGCTTGCCTGCCAGACTTCCTCACCGTAAGTTTTAGATACTTTACTTCAGTATTATTGTTTTGTTTCTTCTGTTACTAATGTCTGGTTGCTCTTTGCAGTGTGAGATTTTGACACAGTTTGTGATTTACAAGCCCGGGCAGTGAAGAACTCTAAGGCCGTTAGCAAAAGGCACGCTGCTGGCTTGGCCAAGTAAGGGGTCACTAGTCCAGATGGTGGTGATCCTTTCGATGACGAAGATGTTTGTTGATGGCCTAAAAGCCAATTTGATAAGCATTTCACATCTAAGTGATGAAGGACTTTTCGTCTTATTTTCTAAAAATGATTGCTCTATCCTATTGCCCAATGGACAAACCTTGTTGAAAGGTATGAGTTCTAGCGACAATTGCTATTGTCTTGAAGCTAGTATAGTCTCAAACAATGTGTCATTGGATGAGCAAATTGAGTTGTGGCATGAAAGACTTGGCCATATGAACTTTTAGGATTTACGAATCCTAGGCAAGTTCGATTGTGTGTGTGGCCTTCCCAAGCTTGGGAAGAAAGTCAATGGTGTTTGTGGACCTTGCCAACAAGGAAAAAAAACCAAAACCATGCACAAAAAGGGCAAGTATCTCTCCACTAAGGAGCCCTTAGAGCTTCTCCACATGGATCTTATGGGTCTTATGCAAACCGAGAGTTTAGGTGGAAAGAGATACATTTTTGTTTGAGTAGATGATTTCTCTAGGTTCACATAGACATATTTTCTTAGAGAAAAATCCAAAACTTTTGATAAGTTTAAAATGCTTTGTAATAAAATTCAAAATGAGATGAACTCAAACATTAAAAGCATAAAACGGATTAGAAGTGACCATAGGAGGGAATTTGAAAATGCTTCTTTTGTAACCTATTATGATAGTGTAGGCATCTCCCATGAGTTTTTGGCTCCTAGGACACCTCAACAAAATGGAGTTGTTGAGAGGAAGAATATGGTCTTACAAGAGATGGCCCGTGTGATGTTGCTTAGCAACAATGTCCCTAGAAACCTATGGCCCAAAGCCGTCAATACGACTTGCTATATAGGAAATAGAGTTTTCCTAAGGCCCGGTACTAGGCAAACCTCCTATGAGTTATGGAGAGGTAGAAAGCCTAATGTTAGCTACCTTCACACTTTTGGAAGCAAATGCTACATTCTAAATGACCGTGATCAACTTGGCAAATTTGATGCTAAGAGTGATGAAGGTATCTTTATTGGCTATGCCTTGAATAGTAGAGCTTATAGAGTTTTCAACTTGAAGACTCAAACCGTCATGGAATCATCAAATGTTGTCATTGATGATACTAGGCTTAAGTCTAATAACCATGAGGATGAGGTTGCTTTAGATGATGACTCTCCTTTGGAGAAGGTTGTGGAGACTCCAAATGTTGGGACGTCCAACCTTGATAAAGAGGCCACTCAACCTCTTGATAGAGTTCTTCTCGTGGACTCTAATGAACCCGCTCCATTGGTTAAAAGACTCCATAACAAAAATGATGTTATTGGAGATGTGAATGAGGATGTAAGGACTAGGCTTCAAATTGCTAATCTCATTAGCTTTACATGCTACACCTTTCAAATTGAACCCAAAAAGATTGATGAAGCCTTGAATGATGAATTTTGGGTTCTTGCCATGCAAGAAGAGCTAAACCAATTCGAAATGAATGAAGTTTGGACTCTAGTTCCTAGGCCTAAAAGCACACATGTGATAGGCACTAAGTGGATTTATAGGAACAAATCTGATGAGGATGGCAACATAGTGCAGAACAAGGCTAGACTTGTAGCACAAGGATACTCTCAAATTGAGGGTATCGACTTTGAGGAAACATTTGCTCCCGTTGCCCGTTTAGAGTCCATTAGGCTTCTCTTGTCCATTTCTTGTGTGTACAAGTTCAAATTGCACCAAATGGACGTCAAGAGTGCCTTCCTCAATGGCTTCTTACAAGAGGAAGTGTTTATTGAACAACCCAAGGGGTTTGTGGATGCACACCACCCCAACCATGTCTATCGCCTCAAGAAGGCTCTATATGGTTTGAAACAAGCACCAAGGGCTTGGTATGAATGCCTCACTCAATTTCTTGTTGACAATAACTACACAAGGGTTAGTGTTGACAAGACTCTATTCATCAAGAAAGACAATGATGAGCTCTTTATAGCTCAAATCTATGTTGATGATATAGTGTTTGGCTCCACCAACAACATCAAAGTTCAACAATTTGTTGATGCTATGTCTCATGAATTTGAGATGAGTCTAGTTGGTGAGCTAAGTTACTTCATAGGTTTGCAAATTAGGGAAATGAATGATGGGATTTTCATAACCCAAGCCAAATGTAAATAACTAAATACTTGAGGCGTGTTATCAATTATATTAATCTAGAGGGGGGGTGAATAGATTTTAGCTATTATTACCCAATTTTCGCATACAAGTCAATATTACGAAAATGACCCTACTAGTCAAAAATACAAGCAAGTGTAATATAGTGCGGAATTAAAAATGACACTTGATGTATACGTGGAAACCCAACCACTGGGAAAAACCACGGGCTGTATAGTGCGCCACACTCGGAACTCGAAATCACTAATTGAAATGAAGTTTACAACCTATGTAGACCTCGTCTAACAATCTAGTCTGTAACCCCTCACTTCTACCCTGCGGGCCTTTATTAGCAACCCTATTCCAATTTGCTTGAGGCCTAAGCACTCTTAGCCTCAAGTCTTAATTCTCTAAGAAGAGATTATGCAACCTATGTGAATATGTACGAATATTCAAATAACAAACAAGGCTAGGGAACCTTAGATGCTTATCTAGGATGATGAGATAATCAATTAAAATCAATCCTAGATATCAAGTGCTAAATGACATGTCATAATAGCTTAGATACACATAGATTATAAAAACCTAGATATCTATCATAATACAACACTCAATCAATTCATCACAATTAATTCTCTAATCTTGTATTTATCATATGATCAAAACATACAAGTAAATTAAAGAGAATAGCTTGATAATAAAAATAATCAAATAAGATGAACTTAATCAAAATCTTACCAAGCAAGTTGTGATGATGCAAATCCAATCATGGATGCATTCTATATAGTAATAGAAGATGCAATATGAAATATGATGCAAAAGGGATTTGATTTGAGTGGTTAAAGGAGAGTTCTTTGATTGATTTTTCTCTTGAAAAATGTTCTAAGGAAAATATATGATATTTTTGACTCTCTTGGACGACCTAAAATCATAGAAGATTATATATAGGCAACTCTAGTAGAGTGAGGTCGTTTTGAAAAATTGCACCTGATTGGGCGTTGTGCGCTGGTCAGCTTGCGCTGGACGTCCAGCGCACCACCAGTGCATAGACCAATTTCATGGTGCGCTGGTGGGCTGCGCTGGTGGACCAGCGCACGACCAGCGACAGACCACTGGGCAATCTGCGTTGGTGGGCTGCGCTGGTCCGGCGCATGACGACCAGCGCACAGCAGAGCCCACTCCTTTGAACCCAAAAACACATGCAAGGGCAAAAAGGTAAAACAAGATGCATCCTAAAAGCCTATCATGGTATGACATTAAAGACACAAGATGCAATCAATACTTATGCAAGAAGAGATGATATATGATCATGAATGCACATAATAACAACACATACACAACATACAAGAAAATGAATTAAGCATGAGATGTGAGTGTGTGTGTGCAACTAATCTCTTCAAAGCAAATTAAGCACATAGAAATTTACCTTTGGTGCTTATCAACCTTGAGGACATGAGAGGGTCTTGAGCTTGAATATCAATCACCTAATCTACCCTTACATATAATCCCCAACACGTGGTTTGTCCACGAAATAAGCCAATCAAGATATGGGAATCCTTACACCAAATATGCTAATAACCTAGTGAAGAAGTTTGGTCTAGAAAATGCCAAACATTGTGATACACCCATGAGTACCACTTTGAAGCTAAGCAAGGATGCTAGTGGTAAAAGTGTGGAACAAACGTTATATCGGGGCATGATTGGTAGCTTGCTTTACTTGATTGCAAGTAGGCCCGATAGCTCTTTTAGTGTGGGTGTGTGTGCTAGGTACCAAGCGGATCCTAAGGAGTCCCATCTCTCTTCCGTCAAGAGAATCATTCGCTATGTGAATGGGACATCCAACTATGGGATTTGGTACTCTTTTGACACTAATGCTAGTCTTGTAGGCTTTAGTGATGCGGATTGGGTAGGAAATTGCGATGATAGGAAGAGTACATCGAGCGGTTGCTTCTTCCTAGGCAACAACTTGGTGTCTTGGTTTTGTAAGAAGCAAAACTCGATTTCCTTGTCCACAGCCAAGGCCGAGTACATAGCCGCGGGGAGTGGATGCACACAACTCCTATGGATGAAGCAAATGCTAGTAGACTATGGATTCAACCAAGGTACACTCACTCTCTTTTGTGATAATATGAGTGCCATTAATATTTCCAAGAATCCGGTGCAACATTCTAGAACTAAGCATATTGACATCCGCTATCATTTCATTAGAGAGCTTGTTGAAAATAAATGCATAGTACTTGAACATGTAGGTACTAATGATCAACTTGCGGACTTATTTACTAAACCCTTAGATGCTACTCGATTTAAAACTCTTAGTAGATCTATTGGGATATGTCTTGTGGAGTGATGTGTTTCGTGATTGACCCCATATGGGGAACACAAGCAAAGAGAGCTATTTTGCATTCTTGTCACTTGCAAAAAATTTGAAATATCTTATGCCTCTTCTTTTAATTGCTTGAGTAAGCTTGGTTGCACATATGTATATATGTTTTTCATTTCAATAAATGTGAACCTTGCTTGTTTACAATCCATGTCATATTTATGTTCAAACATGCATTTTTAGACTAGGAGATTTTTATAGGAAGTATGATTTGAATGACCTATAGTTATCTCCATGTCATGATGATTCTTATATAACATGCTCAAATGAAAAAGCTTGAATTGATGATTGCAATATAAATGCAAAACTTTTGTGAAAAAGCTTATGAGACTCAAAATGAATAAAGGATCTTGTATCCGTTCAAAGGATTTTAAAATCCAAATGTCTGTCATTCTTTATTGGTTGAACATGGCTACTATCATACGGATATCTTATCCGGAAAAATCAAATAAGGTGCAAAGTCGCTCATGCCATGTTTTGCTTATAAAGTTGGATATAGTTGCTCTTAAATTAAAACTCATGAAATCTCTATATCCTTGCTTTTCTCATGACAATGGTGAAATTGGTTTGAATTCTTATTAGAAACCTTTGTCATTTGCTTTGCCAAATATCATTGTATTTTTGGACTTGAATGCTACATGTCTTGTATGCAAAGCATGTTTGATTCACACATTTTCTTCAAATAAATATCCTTGTTTCTCTTCAATTAATTGGGATGCATAAAGTGACTTATTGATTATGTAAATATCTTGCATGCTACTATCTCTCTTTGCTAGAGTGACCCGGTTGGGAACTACTCCTTTGCCTATATCATGACAAAAAGGGGGAGTAAAATATGGTAAGGAGAGTTGAAAATTGTAGTAGCTATTGTGCATGTTGGAAAGAATATTTATTGAGGGAGAGTAACCCGTTGAGGGGAAGCATTGCATACACATACATTGCATAATGTTGTGCCTAAACTTTTAAAATGCAAATGCTTGTTTTTATTCTCACATGATTAATCTCACTTTTTACTTGTATTGGAAAGTATAGAAACCTCATTTTCAGGGATTGATTATTCTACAAGAGATTGGAGACTTCACGATGTAGTATTTAAGTAGTTTCTATTTTTTACGAGGAATCAATGTGAGTGGTGGTTTTGTCATTAAATAGCCAAAGGGGGAGATTATAAGGTTCCCGTTTGTTGATTGGCTCATTTCGTGGTCAAACCACATGTTGGAGATTCATTGTAAAGGTAGCTTAGGTATTGATGTTCAAGTTCAATGCCCTTTGAAGACCTTATCATTGATAAGCACCAAAGGTAATTTCTAAGTGCTTACTTGTCTTGAAGAGATAGTTGCACACACTCACAACTCATGCATAGTGTTTAATTCTTGTATGTTGTGTGTCTTATTTATGTGCATTAATGTTCATTAACATCTCTTCTTGCATGTTATTTTGATTGTATCTTGCATTATCCATTGCCTTGTCATGATTAGGCTTAGGAGTTCATGCATTGCAAATGGCGCTGTTCAAAGCTCTCTACAAAGCGCTGTACGAACAGCGCCCATTCCAGACCTAATGAAAATGGTCTTTTAAATGCATCAGGTCTGATGCATTTTGGAGTGGTGCTGTACGGTTGCTGTTCAGAAGCGTTGTACGTTCAGCGCCTATCCTTGACTCGAGAGAACAGAGAAGAGGCGCTATTCAGGCGCTGTTCGAACAGTGCCAATGAAGAACATTCTTCATTTTTTCCATAAAGGCACTGTACAAGTCGCTCTACGTACAGCGACCTGTACAACGCCCAAGACAAAAATAGGGCAACTTATCAAAACGATGTCACTTCATCTTAATCCCATATATATATGCCTCTTTCATCTTAGGTCATTTTTTAGAGAGTTCCAAAGCATATTTTTACTTAGCATATTTTTCCAAGAGAAAAATTTCACCAAAGAACTCACCTTTCTTTACTCAAACACCTTTCCATGATCATCAAACATCATCTAGCATCATCCTTGATCATCTAGATATCATTTTGCATGGATTTTTCAACACACTTTGCTTGGTAAGTTTTTCACTTATATCTTACATATTTTGTGTCTTTCTTCCCACGCAATCTCATTTATCACTTGTTTGTCATTGATATATATCTTAGATACAAGTTTGAGATTAGTGTTTTGAATGTTTGAGAGTTGTATTGTGATAGCTTTCTAGGTTTGCATAATCTTTGATTAGCTAAGCTTTTTGTAATGTCATTTAGCTCTTTGATATCTAGGATTGTATTTCTTGCTATATCATAATTCTAGATAAGCATATAGGGTTACCTAGCTCTTTATTGCATTTTTGAGTATTTCATATATTCACATAGGCTTTTTATCTCTTAATTGAGAAGTAAGACTTGTGTAACTTCTGGGATTAGGTTGCATAAATCACAAGCAATTGGACTAGGTTCACTTATATCGGGATTAGGTAGGTGTGTGATTACTTATTGGGATTAGGTTGTAATTGGTTTACACATTTAGTGGATTCGAGGTTCGAGTGTGGCTTACTTACTAGCCCGTGGTTTTTCCTGTGAGGGTTTCCACGTAAATATCAAGTGTTATTTAATTTATGCACCATATTACACTTGCTATATTATATTGACTATTAGGGGCATTTTCGTTCTTGACCATACACGAAAATTGGGTAAAATTAATTAAAATCTATTCACCCCCTACCTCTAGATTATATATTACACACCGAGTATTTGTTTCACCAATCATTGGCAACCATTCCTTGTGCATTATGCTAGATGCTGCAATAAGGAATTATGAACTGAAAAGTTTCCACTACAACTTGCTACCTACCTTCCATGGTCTACATAATGAGGATATGCTTTAATTCATCCGGGAATTCTATTCATCAATAAAATCGTTTCCAAATACCAGGGTTACAGAGGAGTAGATGCGCATGAGGTGTTTTTCGCATGCTTTGAAGGAAAAAGCGAAGACATGGCTCATGAATTTACCTCTAGCATCATTAAGAACATGGGAGGAAGTGGTGGAAAAGCTCATTGATTAATACTACTCCAAGCAAAAAATCAGTGATATTAGGTCCAAGATTACAAACTTCTTTCAAGGGGACCAATAGACTTTCATAAGGCTTGGGAGCGCTACCAGATGCTTCTCTATCTATCACACCGCGGGTTCATTCTAGCAGTACGAAGTAGCTTTAAAGCTCTGCTGATTCACATCGCGGGTTCTTTCCAGCGAACCAGAGAGTTTGAACTTGCTGATGTTTGGCCCCGACTTCTTTCCGCAGCTTCATTCTCGTGGTGTCTTCTTTTATATATATTTTCCTCATTTTACCCTATTTTCATCACTTTTGGTACAATCACCTTCTTTGGGGATCATTTACTTACACATGGCTAAAATACACGTTATATACACAAAAAAACGCTCGAAAACAAAGACAAAAGATAGTAAAAGGGAGCTCTAAATAAGAACATTTGTAGAGCGATCAAACCCCCAAACCTAACTTTTGCTCGTTCTCGAGCAAAACTAAAAATGAAAAACAAAACAAACAACAAATAAGAAATCTAAAAACACATAAAAGTAGTAAACAAGTAAAAACTAATTAGTCCACTTTCATGCACGTGCCACAAGCCTTTTAAACCCCTAGGTGTCCATACAAATCAATACATTATGCAATGCATGTATGCCAATACATAGGATGTTTTCGGTTTACAAAACAACTAAGCTCGATTGTCCGGGCTAGAATTCGCCTCGACTCTAATCCTCAACGGATTTCAGTCACATTTTCACTGAGAACCTAGGCAATAACACTTATAAACATATGCGAAATGGAGTTTAGGTACATAAACAAAATATATTCGCATTTACATATAATTAGAAAGACGCTCATATAAGTGCAAAAGATCTCATGAACGAATTAAACATTAAGAACATAGATAGAGCACATGCAACTTCACAACTAAGCAAGCATTACCAAGAGATCCGCTAGGTCTTTTCCGGTTGTAATGGGACCAAGGGTGTAGACTAAGAAAGAATGAGAAAAGGAAAACAAAATACCTAAGACCATAACACGGGATTTTGCTGACCATCTACAATGCAATAACGTAATCCCAACCATAGATTGTATCACAGAACTGTTGACCATTTACAATGCAATCTCTACATCCTCAAGTCAATCTATTACAAGTATGCATCTAGGCTTCCCTTTGTTTTCTTTTTCGTACTCCTTTTTTCTTTTGAGTATATATTCAATCTTTTATTTTCTTTTCTTTCTTTGTTTTGAATGATAATACACATATAAACTTTAATGCTTTTCATCAAAGCCTTAGTACATGCAACTACATTTACAAATTAAACCCAAGAAACTATTTAGTTTCTTCCCAAGTAACAATATAGTAATTACAAAACTCCCCAATAATCTGCCATATAGTTTAAGCTAATTAGGTACGATTTCGTTATATGTCTTGGTTGTAAGTTCGAGTGATGAAAGAAAAACTCTATGTGTTTGGTTTCAAATGGGCTATTGGAGCACACACATAGGGTAGAACTTAGTGTTTAGGCCATTTTGTAGTTTAAGCACACATTGCCTAGCATCACTTCTTAGGGATCAACCAATACAAAAGCAAAGCAAACAAATATGTGATAACTTAAGAGGATTGTTCTTTAATATCAAATGTAAATCCTATAGAGATCAATTATAAATTGAAGAACAAGAGAAGTGTTTGAGAGTAGAAATGACAAAACCCTCCCAAATTAAACGTTAAAGGCACAAAAATCTCACAAGGGTAGTCTCCACTATTCTTCTAGGCTAAACAAGCAAAGAGTTCTATCCACCTCAACATCAAAACATTGGCACTGTACAAGCAAATTTATAGTGATGCAAAAATTATACATGGCATGAATGCTAGTCAAAATAGAGAGCTAAAATCATACATAACATGTCTCTACCGGCACGTAAAAGAAAACAACTTAACAAAAATGGACTCTACTTCCAAAATTTTCAAAATTGACCAATTTTTTTGCAAAGATTTGAAAATTTTCTAACACCAACACATATAAACAAAAACAAACATGACACAATGAAAGTTATCCACACCCCCAAACCTAAACTTAACATTGTCCTTAATGTTGACCCGTGGGACCATTTCCACTCATAAAATATGGACAATGCTTAGTGAGATTAGGAAATAAGAACAACAAGAATCACATAAGACTAAAAACAAAAATACAACAAATCTTAAGATCTAAGCACAATACAATTCTCACTCTTAGATCTAAACAAAAATAGAAATCACATATATAACAAGCATGCATTTTTATCATTAAGCACATAGGTGGGAATACTTACCACCATACTACAACGACCCACAAGCAATTTGTGAGGTTCATGTTTTGTATTGGCTTGATTCCATTGCAAAACACTTCATATTTATATTAGTTGTTGCTTAGGATATTCTTTGAAGAAAGGAAGCTTAAAAGGTGAAGAGCAACGTCTAGTGCAAAAGTCGTCTTCAAGAGGTGAAAAGCGTCAAAGGTATATCTTGACTCCTATCCTCTTGCAAGGCGTTAGTGCACACACACACAATTCATACAAGTGTGTCCCTGCATCGTGGTTCAAACATTTGGTATAACACATTCACACATCTCATAGTATGCTCATGCATTGATCTTGTATAGACAAACATTATAGAATTGCATGCTTTGTGACTATCTCTTTGATATGGTATGCTTGTGTGAATATGTGTTTATTTGTTTGTGTATTTTGTGTTTTGGACTTGAACATGTTCTTATTTGATGCCTTATTAAGTTTCGATCGTTTCGGTTACTCATTCATAGGGTTTCGAGTCCAAACAATGTAGCTACCCTACTTTTCGTTCTCATTCGTTGAGTTGACTTCATCATCGTTTTCCGAGATGATTTCTCAACCAATTTTCAAAGTTGTGTAGTCGTCATCTTGTGTGAGGGAGTCACAGTTCGTAATCTAAAAACGGATTCAAAATCGGAGTTCGAATGCCCAAGATACGGCTGAAGAATGTGAGAGTGCGCGACAGAGGTAAGAGTGGCCAAGAGGCCACGTGTGCCACGCCGTGAGGGAGGCTGTGGGCCCCACGGCCAGAGACCCTCTCTGACCCCGTGAGGCCCATGCGCCCCCCATGGGGTGGGTGATGTGGCCCTTGCTGATTGGCCCGAAAATCTCTTCTCTCTCCTCTTTTAATCACTTCTCCTTCCCTCCAAAACTTTTGAAGAACTTGAAGAACTTTCCCACGAAATTCTACAGATTTCTTCAATTTTTAGTTTAGTATTTTGATCATATCTTTCTCATACGAATTCAAAATCAATCGATTCAAAAGCAAAAATTGTTGGTCTTGAGGAGAGCTACAAACCCCAAGTATTTTTAGAGGGAGTTGACTTTGTCATTGTTCCTAGCAGCCTGATCTTCAGTACGAGGTCAAGTTTGTTTGTTCAACTTCTTCTTTTTCAATTTCATATTTGATC
Organism: Acer saccharum; assembly: GCA_030490815.1. Lineage (NCBI taxonomy): Eukaryota > Viridiplantae > Streptophyta > Magnoliopsida > Sapindales > Sapindaceae > Acer > Acer saccharum. Next base: position 30,101,185 of record CM059877.1, on the reverse strand, counting down.
ATCTCTTGATTCTTACTATTTGATTGATGAAATTTGTTGAGAAGTATGTTAGATCATATGCTAGGGGTGTTTGATCATTTGTCAATTGAGTTTTAGCTTTGTGATTTTTTCTTGAACATATGTGAGCTAAACTTGATTTTGTTTGAAATTGATTCTAGAAAATGTATATATGATATGTCTCATATTATTTTCTAGGTTTTATTTCATGATCTAAGAACTAGGTTTTTATTGTGATATATTGAATATTCATACCTTGTTCTTATTGATTTATATGTCTTGATTTCTAGATAATTTTGTGATTGTGTGTTGGAAGCATATTCTAGATTGTCATTGAACATGTACATTTTGCTTGATTGATCATCTAGCTTAATTTATTTGTGTTTGCATCACTTGCATCACGTAGATCATAGCCTTGCATTAGGTTGAAGTCTCTAGCAAAGTGAGTGAAGCTTTGTGGATAGAGCAAGGAAGTCTTGATTAGAGTCGGGAGGACTCGGATAATCAAGCAAGGGAGACTTGTCTAGGGTCGGGAGGATCCGGATAGGCAAGCAAGAAATCTTCCTAGAGGCGTGAGCGTCTTGGATAGGAAGTTGCTTTCTAGAGGTGTAGGATACATCTCGGATAGAAAGTAGGCTTGGTGATTCACTAACCTGAGGGTAGATTAGGAGTTGATAGTTTGAGCGGATATCATGAGTTGATAGCTTGAGTGTGTAAGTCCTTTTTCACATAGTGGATTGCTTTGCCGATAGTTGTGGTATCAACCCATGGATGTTTTTTCTTTGAGGTTTTACCACGTAAAAACACTTGTGTTCATTTTTGTTTTTACTTTTCTTTATCTTTCATATCTTACATTGATTGCATATCTTGTAAATTGATTAACTCTTGTATTAGTGAAATCAATTCATTTGCTAAATCTAATCAAGTGTGCATTTTCTTTGTTATATTCCACATCATTTTTAATATTGGAAGAATTTGAGTAAATACCTATTCACCTCCCCCTCTAGGTATATTTTACACTACTACTTAAGGGAAATTTCACAATTACATTAAGCTCAACAAATATGCATTCCACTTTAATTGAAGCACAAAATGTTAGGTTTTTAGTTTGTGTTGGCATAAATTCCATATCAAAACAATATTTCACTTGGATTGATTAGTTGTCTTAGATTAATGATGATTCAAGCTTCAAGGAAGATTTTGCAACTTTTCATGCAAGATGGAGTCTTCAAAGAGGAATATGCTTCAGTGCTTAACAAATGTATATTTATACCTCATTTCTCTTACAAGGCTTACGCACACTCACACATTGCATTCATATATGTCCCTGCATCATTGTGCTCAATTGATATAACATATTTACACACTTGTCGTAGTATGCACATGCATTAGATTTAATTTGACAAACATTGTAAAATTGCATGTTCTAGGACTATCTCTAGGAAATTGCATACTTGTATGATACTGTGTTTATTTGTTTGTGTTTTATTGTTTTGGACTTGAATATGTTCTCATATGATTCCTTATTGAGTTTCAGTCTTTTCGGTTACTCATTCATTAGTTTTCGAGTCTAAACTAGGAAGCTACGTTACTTTACATTCTCTTACAATGCATTGTCTTCGTCATCGTGTATCGAGTCGAATTCACAACATTTTGTCAAAGTTTCATAGTCTTCCTTGTGCGTAAAGGAGTCATGGTTTGTAATCCAAAGACAGATTCAAATTTAGAGTTCGGAGGCCAGAATACGACTGAAGAAAGGGAGAGGAACGCGAGGGAGGCGACCAATGGCCAAAGGCCATTTGAGGGATCTTCCCGTGAGGGCGCGTGAGCCTCACTGCAAGACCACCTCTTTGCCCCCATGAGGCTCATGCGCCTCCATAGGGATGGAGAGGTGGCAACCCCTCATTGGTCACCGGTTTGCCTCTCTTCATTTCTTTTAAATACTCTCCTTTCCCTCCCATTTCATTATAAGAAGAAAAATTGAAAAAGAAGAAGTGCATAATTTTCTCTCCAACTCTCTCATCTTCCAAACACCATAACTTTCTCATTTCAACTCCGAATTGAGTGATTCAAGTTGAAGAATCTTCGTAATCAAATCCCCTACCTTCTCCAAGTAACTTTGCAGCCATTTGATTGAGTTTTATGGTGGTTTTACACAGAAAACCGTACCAGCTCGGGATTCCAAAGGTATTGATTTAAGCTTTGTGTTCTCATCTTTTAAGTCTTCAATTACCTAGGGTTTTCTTCTTCTATATGTATGTGTTAGTATGTTGAATGCTATTGAGAAGGATAGCTTCAAATCATAAGCTAATCTAGTCTAATTAGAGACTTGAATGTGAACTAGTTTTCTAGAATTCTAGGTTTTCACATGTTTGTGAGTTGTATTGTGATTAGCTTATTATCTAAGGCTATTTGTGTTTTGATTGATTTATTTCAAGATTGATAGCCTTAACATGTGCTAGGTTCCATTAGTTGAACAAATCTAGGATTAACACATTTGATTTTGTATTTAGAGCCAATTAGGATTTAATTGAATATTGTGTATATACTTGCTCTAAATACTTGTTAGAATATTCATTGATTATATCTCTTGATTCTAGCATGTTTGTGTATGTTTCTAATATCTTGAATATGTGCTTCAAGTATATGATTTATAAAGTGTTAGCATCATGAATGAAACTAGGAGTTACATGTGTTAGGTGTTTCACATGCTCTAGGTTTTAATTCATGTTTTGTAACTAGACTATTTTGATTTATGTTCTCACATGACTAAGTCTAGTTTCCATAGAATGTATTAATCACATGTTCTATGTTGAGTGCTTGTTTGCATTATTTGCATTCATTGATCACACTAGGAAGTCCTTGTAAAAGGCATGAAGTCTTGACTAGAACAAGTGGTCCGGATAGTCGAGTAAGGAAGTCTTGGTTAGGATAAGAGGTCCGGATAATCAAGCAAGAAGTCATAGCTAGGATCGGGAAGGTTCGGATAGCTATGCATATGAGGCTTTCTAGAGGCATGAGTGCCTTGTATAGGAAATTGGCTATGATATTGGTATGCCCGAGATATTGACTAGACATAGACTCCAATAGAGAGTGTTACATGGTATGTGTGTTCACTCTTATGGAATTTTTATTCTAGCAATGGTGTTGAGTAGACATAGACTCCAATATAGAGTGTTTCAACATTTTTGAGGAATTTCTAATCTACCAATAAGGTTGGGTAGACATAGAGTCCAATAGGAAGTAGATCATGAGTTGGTCACTTTTGAGGAATTTCTAATCTATCATCCAATATATATAGTACCCAATGGTTGTAGTTTCCAACCCGTGGATGTTTCCTCTTCGGAGGTTTTACCATGTTAAAAAATCTCATGTTAATTCTTTCTATCTCTATCTTTCATATTTGTATATATGTATGTTTTAATCTTGTTTCATAATCTTCATTCAAGATGTATTTGTAAACAAGTTTGTTAAGTGTGAGATGCATGCACATCATTTGCTCAAAGTTGTAAATATAATTTTTTTTGTATATTGACTTATTTATATATAATCATATATTGATTAGTACTTGTACATATTGAACATTATTGTGAATACAAGTATTCTTTGTTTTTTAGTTTTAGTATAATTCCTTCACTTGCAACTTGTGGACTTAATAGACAATGTGTTGATTGAAAATTCTTTTCTATTGTCTACACATGTTTTATATTGTTTATATGTTGTGATTCAAGCTATCTTGAGGGACAAACTCTTGTTTGTTTCAAAGGATTGAAAAAGATATAAAAATCTATTCACCCCCCCCCCCCCCTTTAGGTACGCTTTAGGCAATTTAACCGCGTTTGTATATTTCACAAAACTAAGTCTCAATCCAATTCTCTCAACTCCAAACATGGAGGAGTCGATTGGAGAAACTTATGTTTGGGAAAGCAAAGTGTAGGGGAGTTACCTCCCATGGCTACGCATCGATTTCTTTTTCTGTACGCTTCTTTGCGATCCATCTCGCGTCCTTGATTTTTAAACCAATTAAGCCATCAGGCCACTTTTTCACTTGGTGGAGTTGTTACGTGTTGAATCAACACTCAACCGTTCTCATGAGTTTTGTGATCCATCCAACCTGAAAATTTTCTTTTCCTATCACAAACAACTCAAACAACATCAAATGCATATGCTTGATACAAAAATACAAATACTACAAACAAAAACACAATCAGAATCCACAAAGCAAGTAAATCTAAGCTAAACTAAAACTAGATATAGCTAACAAATAAGCCACCTCCCCAGCAGTGGCACCACTTTTGATGAGGCCGTCGTTGTGCCTATCAAAAAGATTTATCTATTTTAAATTACCTCGTAAATGTACGAGTCAAAGGACTAGTGTAGCAAGTAAGCAAGGGTCGTTCCCATATAGAGGTGGTATCGTCAACTATATCTAGCTCTAGAGTTTATTTAAAAACAATGCAAATAGAATGTGGAAGTGCTGAGAATGGTGTGTGGGAAGTGTAAGCATAATGCAATTGTGTTTGAGAGAGTGAAATGGAATGGAAAACATAGTAACTAAAGTTTTAAAGCTAAAGATAGTAAGGTAACTAGGTGCTTGCCTTTCTAAATTAATCTACTCCTAAATTAAGTTATTCTACTCCTAAATGCAAGACACCCTAAGTTACGAAAATAATGGTGGCTTAGAGAGATGCAAGATATTGGTCACACAAGGGAAATGAGTTTACCAAACACTAATGCACATCATGTTGATTGTAGAGCATATGAATACCATTTAATTCAAGTAAATGGTTTATTCTCTTGATTAAGAAATTACCAAAATCAATTCATCGCTCAACCGAGGTTATGGAATGATCAATTGTGTCTTTGATTTAAGACCCATTAAGCACAAGAACATGAGCTGAAGCTATCCTAGCAAAGTCATGCATAAGCTTTTCCCATTTAATTGAGCTAATAGCCAAGGTTATTCCCAGAATGGTTATCCAAGCACAACCCTAACTCTCATTTACTCTAATCATTCAAAACATAACATTTAGAATCATCTACCAACATACAAACACAAATGAGATATTTTATTACAATACTTCTACATCATTAAGTTATTCTACTCCTAATCTCATCCATGAACATACATCAATTTATAATCCATCATACACATGAATATCACAATAAGAGAATTAATAATGTCATATCAAAGAATAGAACAATACCCAACTAAAATCAAAGAACAACCATACATAATATTAACACAAGTGTAGCTTTACAAATATTCCCACATGGGGTTACATATCAAAATACAAGAAATACAAAGAGAATGGGTAATAAGAGACAACCCTTGAAGACAAGTCCTCTAAAAGCTCTTCGTATCTATTGAACTTCCATGGCTTGGTTTTGGTCAAGAAACCACTCCATTCTCCTTGCAAACTACTCTAAGATAGGGTAGGATGTGTAAAAATGGTGGTGAAGAGGCATCCATGGAGGAAAACCTCCATGAATGCCATTGAAAGCTTCTCTCTTTCTCTCTGGTTTTCTTAGAGCAAGGATTTGTGTTGTGTGTCAAGAGGAGAGAGGCAAAGAGGTGAATTTATAGGTTGGGCAAGATTAAGGCACGAAATGGGGGTGAAAAGAACGAAATGCCCCTAAAATTAGTGTGATTGTAGATCTGATGGGGGCTCCGCGTGTTCATTCCAACTGTACGAAGTAACATTAAGGCTCTATGGGTTCACACCGTGGGTTCTTTCCAGCAAACCAAGGACTTTGAACTTGCTGATGTTTGGTCACAACTTCTTTCCACGGCTTCATTCCCGCGGTGTCTTCTTTTATATATTTTTGCCCCATTTGCCCTCTTTTCATCACTTTTGGTACAAACACCTTCTTTGGGGATCATTGACCTACACATGGCTAAAACACACATTACATACACAAAAACGCTCGAAAACAAAGACAAAAGATAGGAAAAGGGAGCTCTAAATGAGAACATTTGTAGAGTGATCAGTTGCTTACACATGTTGAAAACTTTAAGCTCTAGTGTCATATTCTCAAAAGATAGATTCATTATCCCATTCTTGCTATTAATCAAAGCATTAGAGGTTACTAAAAATGGATGACCTAATATAACAGGAATTGGTTTACACCCATTAACAATTGGTTGTGTATCCAAGACAATAAAATCCACAAGATATATGAATTTATCGACTTGTACTAACACATCTTCCATTATTCCTCTTGGCACTTTAACTGATCTATGGAGAGTAAAAGAGATATTGAAGTTGATTTTAACTCACCTAGATTGAGTTGTTGATAAACAGAATATGGAAGTAAATTAACACTAGCACCAAGATCAAGTAAAGCCTACTCGATTTTATGATCGACAATAATGCATTAAATTGTAGGACAACCAGGGTCCTTGTATTTCAAACCTTTATTGTTTTGAAGAATGGTACTTACTTGTTCGGCTAGAAAGACTTTCTTTTTCACATTCAATTTTCTTTTAACAGTGCACAAGTCCTTCAAGAATTTGGTATAAGAGGGTACCTGTTTAATATCATTCAACAAAGGAATGTTGATTTTTACTTGCTTGAAAATTTCATAAATATTAGGGTTGTGGTTCAATTTCTTTTGATTATTCAATGCATTAGGGAATGGAAGTACAAGTGGGAATTTGGTCTTTTCTTTGCTAGGTATAGGCTTGTCAACCCATTCCTTAACCTTTGAGACTGATTCATCATCCTTCTCATAAGGTTCAAGAATGTGTTTTTCGACAACCTTACCATTACAAAGAGTTATGACCGATTTGACTTGGTCCATGTGTTGGCTTCCTGAACTACCCTCCTCTAAATTGTATTGACCCTTGGGATTTGGCTGAGGTAAAGAAGGAAACTTTCCTTTCTAATGAATCGTGATTACATAAGCAAATTTAGCAAGAGTATCATTCAAATCAGTCAAAGTTTATGCATTTTGATAATTAATGGACTCTTGCTTTTCAATGAATGAATGCAATGTTTCTTTTAGATTTTTCCTAAGTGGTGGAACATAAGGTGCATAACCTTGAGAGTTTTGAAAGTTTTGATGAGTCTGAGTAGGAGATTGTGAATATTGTGCATGATTATCATTTCTCTAACTAAAATTTGGATGATTTCTTTAACCTGGATTGTAAGTTTGTGAGTATGGGTATGATTTGGCCTTTTGAAAGGGTTTAGAACATTGGCTTGTTCATGGAGACATTCCTTAAAGGAAGGTAGGTTTGGGTAATCATTTGCTAAATGATCATTGGCATCACATATGTGACACACAATTTCATGAATGGATTTCAACTGACCACTCTTTTAATGTTCTAAAGCTTCAACTTTCCTAGCTAATGATGCAAATCTGGCTTTGAGGTCATTTTCTTCCTTAAGGTTGTACATGCCTTCACCAGATGTAGGGGGTTGAGCTTTGCTAGGTGCCTCATGTGTACCTGCAGTGTCCCAATTTTAGGCTTTCTCGGCTAGTAGGCCTAGGTATTCTAATGCCTCTTCTGGATCTTTGTCACTAAATTCTCCATTATACATCATCTCAACAACTTGTCGACCTTGAGGTGTTAAACCTTCGTAGAAGTATGAGACTGTTAGGTTTTTGAGTCAGTTGGTATAATTCCATATCAAAACAATGTTTCACTTGTATTGATTAGTTGTCTAAGTTTTATGATGATTTAAGCTTCAAAGAAGAATTGGCAACTTATCAAGCAAGATGGAGCCTTCAAGAGGAACACGCTTCATTACACATCAAAGGTATATTTAGTCCTCATTCCTCTTACAAGACTTAGGCACACACACATTGCATTCATATGTGTCCCTACATCGTTGTGCTCAATTGGTATAACACATACACACACATACCATTGTAAGCACATGCATTAGATTTAAATTGACAAATTTTGTAAAATGCATGTTCTAGGGCTATATCTAGGAAATAACATACTTGTGTGTTCATGTGTTTGTTTGTTTGTTTATGTTTTTGTGATATCGGACTTGAATATGTTCTCATATTATTCCTTATTGAGTTCCGGTCATTTTGGTTACTCATTCATTAATTTTCGAGTTCCAAGTTGGAAGTTACGAAACTTTCCGTACATTTATCGTACATGGTTTTCGTCTTTATTTATCGAGTCGATTTACATATCTTTTGTGAAATTTTTGTTGACGTCTATGTGTGTAAGGGGGTCTCGGTTCGTAATCTAAAAACGAATTCAAAATCGACGTTCGGAGGTTGAAATACGGTTAAAGAACGCGAGAGGAGCGCGAGAGAAATGAAGAATGGCCAAAGGCTATTTGCACCCATTCCTGTGGAGGCACGTGAGCCTCACGGGAAGGGATGCCCACTGCCCCCATGAGGCTCACACGCCTCCATGGGAGGCTGAGTTGGCAGCCCCCTATTGGTTGTCTTAAATGCTTCTTTTTCTCTCTCGTTAAATATCTCTTTTCTCTCTCATTTTCCATTCAAAAAGAAAAGAAAGAAAATAGGTGCAAAATTTTATCTCTATATTTTTCCAACTTCCAAACACCATATCTCTCTCATTTCTTATCCGATTTGAGTGATTCAAGTTGGAGAATCTTTGTGTTGAAGTCCTCTACCTTCTCCAAGCAAGTTTGAAGCCTTTTGTTTAAGTTTTGTGTTGATCCAACACAAATTTCATGGCTGCACTCTTTTCCTAGGTAATTGTCTTATCTCTTGAGTTTTGTGCTTTATGATCTTCAATTACCTTGGGTTTTCTTCTTCTATATATGTATGTTACTTGAAAAAATGCCATTGAGAAATAGTGCTTCAATTAATCTTGTCTAATTAGAGACTTAAATGTGGACTAGGTTTTTCTTAAATCTAGGATTTCACATGTTTAAGAGTTGTATTGTGATTAGCTTATTATCTAGGGCTATTTGTACTTTGATTGACTTTATTTTCATGATTGATAGCCTTATTATGTGCAAGGACTCATTAGTTGAATAAATCTAGGATTAACATGTTTGTTTTTATATTTATAGCTAATTAGGATTTAATTGATTATTGTGTATCTAAATATTTGCTAGAACTTTAATTGATCATATCTTGTGAATCTAACATGCTTTTGTGAGTTACTAAAATCTTGAATATGTGCTTAATGATTATGCTTGTTTTAAGTTTTAGTTGCATGAATAAATCTAGGAATTAAGTTTTTTTTTTTTTTTTTTTTTTGGTGTTTCACATGTTCTAGAATTTTATTAATGTATAGTAACTAGACAACTTTGATTTCTGAGTTTGCATGATTATGTCTAGTTCCCATAGAATGTATTGATCACACTTAGGAAGTCATTGTAAAAGGTATGAAGTCTTGGCTAGGACAAGTGGTCCGGATAGCCAAGCAAGAAGTCTTAACTAGGATCGGGGAGATCCGGATAGTTAAGCAAGAAGTCATGACTAGGATCGAGGAGATCCGGATAGCTATGCAAGGGAGGCTTTCTAGAGACATGGGTTGCCTTGGATAGAAAGTTGCCTATGTTTTGTTGGTACGCCCGGGAGATTGAATAGACATAGAGTCCAATAGAGAGTGTCTTATGCGTTGATCACTCTTGAGAAATTTCTAATCTATCAATGGTGTTGATTAGACATACAGTCCAATAGAGAGTGTTTTATGCGTTGATCACTCTTGATGAATTTCTAATCTATCAAATGGTGTTGATTCGACATAGAGTCCAATATAAAGTGTTTCATTCACTTTTGATGAATTTCTAATCTATCAATAGGGTTGAGCAAATATAGAGTCCAATATGGAGTGTATCATGAGTTGATCACTTTTGAGGAATTTCTAAAATAGTACCCCGATGATTGTGAATTCAATCCATGGATGTTTCCTCTTCAGAGGTTTTACCACGTTAAAAAAACTCTTGTGTTAATTCTTCCTATCTCCACCTTTTATATTTGTATATGCGTATCGTTGAATCTTGTTTCATAAACTTCACTTCTAGATATCTTTGTAAACAAGATTTTGCAAAGTGTGGGATGCAAACACTTCATTTGTTCAAAGTTGTAAATATCATTTTATTTGTATATTGATTTATTTGTATATAATCACATAAGATTAGTACTTGGACATATTGATCATTCATGTGAATACAAGTATCCTTTGATTTTAATTTTAGTATAATTTCTTCACTTGTATACATGTATTGACAATGTACATTAAATATGCTTTCCAATTGTCTACATGTGTTTTTATATGAATAAAGTATTGTGATACAAGCTACCTAGAGGGACTGAAATAGGTATAAAAACCTATTTACACCCCCCCCCCCTCCCCCCTCGCTAGGTTAGCTTTAGGCAAATTAACCATGTTTGTATATTTCAGAGACTAATCTCTATGTTTCAAAGCCATGGTGAGGACAAGAATTAAGCAACTTTGTACCTCTCCCAACATTGGTAAAGGGTCTCTCCTAATTTTTAGGTGAATGTGGTGATCTGTCTTTTGAAGAAATTTGTCCTATGATGAGGAAAGAACTCTTTCAAGAATTGTTCATGCATTTCATCCCAACTTCTAATGGATCCAGACCTAGGATTTTGTAGCCATGTTCTAACCTTATCTTTTAAAGAGAAAGGGAAAAGCTTAAGTTTGATAGTGTTCATGCTACAATTTATGAATAGAAAACGTAGGTGGATTTTATATTTTAATTTTACTTTCTAAAATATGTGATTTGGTTTGGGTTGGTGAATTATTTCACTCAACCCAAACCAAACCACCTTTAATCGGTTTGTCCAAAAAAAAAACCGAACCATCCCTTTTTTATAGGGACATTATTATTTTCCACCCTGGGTTTTGAGGTGTTGGTCGTTTTGCACCCTCTGGTTCTGGTATTGGCCATTTTCCACCCTATAATTGAAAGTATCGCTATAGTTCCGTTAAAAAAATCAAATATTCTATTAAGTTAGTAAGGGTACAATGCTAATTGCATGCCGAAAAGTTAATAGAAATTAAAAAAATAAATAATTTAATAAAAAACTAAATAAAAAAATTATATAAACTAATTAATAATAATAACAAATATTAAAATAATGTAAAACATCCAATTGCCTTCTCGCTTCTCTCTCCTTTTTCAATCATTTCTCACTCTCTCTCTTCTCTCTTCTCTCTTCTCATTTCTAGGCCCCAAGACTCCAAGATTCCAACCCAATCTCAATCTCTCAAGTCTCATCTCCGACTCCACCTCAATCTCTCATCTCCACCTCAATATCTCATCCTCATCTCCAACTCAATCACAATCTCAATCTCAATCTCTCATCTCCATCTCAAAATTTGAAAAATCTAAAGAGTTTGGGTAATGGCTGTTTGGATGAGATAGTTTGGGTGGTGGCTTGGTTAATTGAGGTAGAAAAGGGGGAGGCCGGTGGCTGAGTTTTAGAGGAGGTTGGCGGCCGTGTTTGGGTTTAGTTTTGTTTGGCGGTCAACAGAGGTTGGATTTGACGGTGTTTGGGTAGTAGAGTGCGATAATGGTTTGAAAATCGGGTTGATCAGGTTTGGTGATGAAGTTTTTTTTTTACAATTTCTAATTTCTAGGTTTTTTTTTTTTTTTTTTTTTTCCAGGTGATGCAGTTCAATTTCTAGGTTTTTTTAGACAAAAACTTTCTGGGTTTTTTTGGACAAAAACTTTCTGGGTTTCAGTTGGTGGGTTTGTCCTTGTTCTTTAGATTTGGTTTTTTGTTCATACACCATTTTTTTTTTTTTTGGTTATTGCATTCGATGGAGATCATCCACATCTCCAATGTGTTTTTTTGTTATTGCATTTTGAGGTTGGATCTCTAGTTTTTTTTAATTGAATTTTGTTTTTAAGAAAAGAGACGAATCTCCACTGTCCATTTTGAGATGGATGGTGGAGATCCTTCTTTTGTATTAAAAAAAAATTATGTTATTCAATTAAATAGAAAGGGTAAAATGGTATTTTTATTGAAAAGGTTGACAGATGTTAATAGACCTTAATAGAAGGTGGGAAATGGCCAATACTGAAACAAGAGGATGCAAAATGATTAATACCTCAAAAGTTAGGGTGGAAAATAATAATATCCCTTTTTTATATTTGTAATCGAACCAACCCAAACTTTATGGGTTGGGTTGGTTGGTTTGGCGGTTTTTTGCACACCCCTAATTGTAGGTGTTTCATGCCTCTTAAAATTCTCTCAAATGCAAGTATGGATTTTTAGCTTCTAAGCCATGGAAGTTGGGTAAAAATTGAATAATACCCAGCTTAAAGTGGAAATGAGAGCCTCTAGAGGGTAAACAAGACAAGACGGTGCACCTGTTCGTGTGGGATTCATGTAGTCTCTAAGTGTTCTTGGTTGATCTTGGTCATTATGTTGGGAACGATTGTCCCCTGAATTAGTGAGTCTATCAACTTGATTTTCAGCCATGATTTCTAGTGGAGATGAGGGTTTCCTAACAAGTCTACCAGTTGATGTACGTGACCAAATTCTCATGCAAGTCCTAGAGACAATAAAAGGGACAAAACAAACAAGTACTTCAAAATAATAACGATATATACATTGAAGAAAATATTTATGATAGTTTTGAACACAAATTGCTACTTCCCCGATAGCAGCGCCAAGAACTTTACACGTTCAGAAAAAGGATTTTACTCCTAAGTGCAGGAGTGTCGAAGTAATAATATAACATGGTAAGAACGAGATCGATCCTCATGGAAGGAGTTTTAATGCTCACAAAAACCAACAATAATCTCAAGAGTTATCAAGAGAAATAAAACAATTTAATTGATGAATGATAGACAAATATAATGATGAAATTACTCAACTAAAAATATGTATGCTAAAGTTAAAGGTTCCACTCTTGGTATATAGAATAAAGGTTTATTTAACTCTTTTTATAACCCAATTGGAATCCACAGACAAATGAGGTTTCAATCGGAAAATATAACAATCTTAGCTCATTTGAACACATATGAAGTCATATTTCTTTCCATTTAATTAAATTACAAGATTATCCACTCTTCGATTGAATGGGTTTTAAGTACTTATTGTGCCAATCACTACAATGAATCAAGAATCCATAGCCGGTACAATTAAAACCATGCATTATCTAGAAGGATTCAAGTATCCATTGATAAGATTGTCTACAGTAAGGCAAGATCCCCATACACAAGAGAGAAATCAATATTAGAGTCAAATTAATAAAGAAAGAGAAATATAAATCATATAAATGTATAACTAATAAATATAAACATTAACCGCATTTTAAGAGTTTTAATAAACTTTTATTTTCATACCAAGAGCTTCACTTTTTCACCTTAGCATAATGAAACTATTTTCTCATTATAGAAATAGAAATAAGAATGGAAAAGGAAAAGGAAAAACATGTAAGAGAAAACTAATTGGCAAGAAGAAAGTTTATAATGAAAGAGAGAAATAATAATAATACATGCAAGGTAAACTTGCAATGAACCAGGATGATTTCAACCTTCCACAAGGCTCCTTATATATATAAATTTCGAAGGGTAAAAAGGTTACAAGAGGGTTACATGCCTAATTAATGTTGTTAACCCAAAATTGTCACCGGGGTGCAATTCAGAATTAACGGTATGTGAGGGACCCGGATCTAATTGGATCTGGGCTAGCGGGATACTCTATACCCCGATACCCCGCTAGTTCTTTGGAATCTATTAGGCGTGATAGGGTTTGTAGGTGATGGATCTGGATCTGGATCCAATAAGGGCCAACGAGATACTTAGTAGTCTGATATCCCGCTGGGTACCCCGATCTCGATATTATAGTGGATGCAGGTAGTAAGTTGGATGATTTCTTATATGATGGATGTATAAAACAAAAGCTGTTTATATATATATATATATACGGATCTCGATCTCGGTGGGATCTTTACAACTTGGTATTTGAACTATCAATATTTTAGTAAGGAAAAAGTAAAGCATATGGGGGAACAATGGAAATGGAGCTTTTCGTGTCTGTCGATAAGTAGTAAAAGTGTCCTCTCTTTTTCTCTGAACATTAGATCGATATATCGGCCCACTTTCTTGCTGAGCACTCCTAAAACTTCGGTCTAGGGTTTCAGTGATGCATAGGCCTTCCTTTGGAGTTTAATGAATTCATCGGGAAACTGATCCCGAAAGATCAGGCGATTCCTTCTTTCTCGGTTCCAAATAAGTTGACTCATATAAAAATAGGAATCTTCATGGCAGGCATGAATGCCGCGTTGTAACTAGAGTTTACATCTTGAACAGTGACGTTTAATGTTTGCCTTTACGTGGGCTTGTTCTTTGGGGGTGTCCGCCTCTTGTTTCAGCGGGGTCGGCGTAAGGGGACCCTGGGTTTATCTCGCTGCGTGTATGTCACGAGCTTTGTTGGTCGGGGTACCCCAGGTATCCCGCGTCCCTCCTGCCCCTCTTAGAGCGATGTTTGCAGATATCGGGATGCCAAGTGTCGGGGTACCGAGATACTTGGGGATCGGGGTAGTTGGGTATCAGGATCTTGAGAAGGTTGTGTCTCCAGGGCCTTTCTCTTTTCAGCTTCTTAGTGCTTTCCTGGTCCCGGAGATTTTAGATCTAGCCGGGGTGGGTAGAGGCTCTTACTCTGGCCCGTCTGCTAGCAGGCGGGGTATCCAGACATCTTTTTCGCTGCTACTTTGCATCCCGGCTTTCTTCTCTACACTAGTGGAAAATTCTTTTTTGGTCCCCGCCATTTTTGGCGGTTAACAGAAGTCCCCCTTGACTTGAACACCGGTATCTTGCTGGGGTTAGAGTCAGGATTCTCTGGTCCGTTCGAAGGATTTTCCATCTTGTCTGCTTGTCTAATCTCGTCCGACTGGTTTTGATAATCGATGAGAGGATCTTTCTTGGATTTGGTAGCATTTAATGCTCGACCCACGCGCGGGATAACGTCTATTTTCAGATTTAAAATGGGTCGTCTTTGGCGCGATTCCCTTGGAACTGTTATGATTCATCTCCAACTTCGTTTCTCCCTCTACCTCGATAATTGTCCGGGTTTGCCTATAAATGCACCATTTCTTCTTCCCTCACACGCCCACGCTTATTTGAAACTATCAAAGCTTCTGCTTCTTCTTCCTTCTCAAGCCTTCATTCTCTAAGAATCTTCTTTGCCTTCTTTCTCTTACTCGAATGGCCTCACCATCTAAAAACCCAGCTTTTACGCCGGTCCTCTCAGAAGATGGCCCAGCGGTTTTGGCTACCCCTCAACCTACTTCTCTGAATCCTCCTGACAGCATTGATGAGATGCTTGACGCAGGGCGAATAGGATCGGGAGAGGACTCCCCGACATCTACTGGAGTAAAGTGGAGTCGGGGCGAGGGCGGTGTCACCGACGATGATACCCCGCTCAAGCGCTATCGTTCCACCGAGGCTCATGGAAACGGGTCGGGTTCCGGCACTAGACCCGAAGACCCAGCTCAGATTGTCGATGATGAAGACAACGACGTCGATGTCGAAACGGAGGAGGGGGATATCCCGGCTATCAACCTTACATGGGTTCACACGGGGCCATTGTCTTTCTTCCACGACGGCCGGATTATCCCAGATTTCGTCTATACATCCGACACTCTCACCCGACTGAGGAAGACCTTCAGGATACCGGACCATATTTCTCTATCTCTTCCTCATCGGGGTTACAATGTGTACACCCCTTCTGTAGGCTGCCTGTTGATCCACGTGGCTACCTTCGAGTGCGGGGTCCGGCTCCCACTTCACCCTTCACTCCACAGATTACTGGTGGCTTTAGAGCTGGCCCCACTTCAGATTTCCCCTGGATTTTGGAAGAACTTGACGGGGTTCTTGGTGCTCTGGAGGGAGCAGTGTGAGAGGGATAATTTGCAGAGGGAGGTGGGCTTCGATGAAATCCGTTACATTTACCAAGTGGCCAACCTGTCTCCTCGGGGTCAGTTTTATCTGAAACCCAGCAACAAAATGAAATTCATCGTGCTCGGGGCAAACGTGAAGTACAATCCACCATGGAAGGATAAATGGATAGTAGTTAAAGGGGATTGGGGTCACTCGGTTCATATCGGGGGAACCGAGTACTCAGTTCCTACTCAGTTCCTACTCAGTTCTCCCCAAAAGAAAGATGGAGTTTGGGGGAACTGTCTTTCGAATCCAGGGAGATCCTGACAAGGATTCAGGAACGGGGTTACATGAACATGCAGTACCCTTCCTGTGAGCCCTTTGAAGGGGCTCGATTGGAGAGGTATCTGAGGATATCTGTTGCTGAACCCGGTAAGTGACCGTGCTTGGTTAACACCCCACTTCAACGTCGTTATTTTATTTTATTTTATTTTATTTGTTGTAAAACATCTCTTTTCTCTTGTAGTTTTAGCAGTTCCTCCCCCGGTATCTCCTCCTGCTACCTCGGGGGCTTCTCGCATGCCTCGCTCTCCCATTCCTTCTCCCCCCGATACTAGGTTTGTGTCGAAGTCACACCCTCCGGCATCCTCTCCTCCTCCTGCTCCGGCGGCATTGTCGCTTCGTTTTTCGGATCCTTCACTAACGAAGATCACCGCACGTCCCTCTCTCAGTGAAATGTTAGCGAAAGCGGCCAAAGTCAAAACCTCTCCAGTCCCCAAGACGAAGCCACCCGCTAAGGCTGCTAAAGCTACAGTTGCAGCTACCTCTCCTCATTCTCAAATTTCCTCTACCAAGCATTCCACCAGGGTGGAGAAGGCTAAACCTGCCCGGGTGGACAAAGAAAAAGATGCCACCTCTAGAGCTCCCCTTGCTAGTCTTCCATCCGGGTTAGGGTCGCAGGATAGCAGCCAAGACGAAATTGTCTCCAAGTTCATCGCGGCGTGTCCTGGTGGGGGGCTGCAGTCGATGTCCTCTCTGCCTACTGAGATCCTGGCTACCAAAGGGGCTTCTCTGCTCGTCGAGGTATGATCTTACTTCTTTTGAGTTGGCATACATATATGTGCATTCCAGTATCTCATTGTTCATTATTTTTCAGGGTTTCAAGTTTGCCTTAGCTATTGGGCAGCAGGTGGCAACTTTAAAGGAGGCTAATCTAGCGCTTCAAGTTAGATTGGAGAAGGCCCATGCCGATCTAGCCTGGTCTGAGGAAAGCGTCACTACCCTGGTCCAAGCTGCAACTGAATCTGAATCCGGGAGGCAGGCTGCTTTGGTGGAGCTGGAAAGGATGCAACGTGCCTATGACACGGAGACGATCATTTCCACCCGGTGAAAAGCTGAAAGGGATTCTGTCAAGGCGGAGATGGCGGTCCTTTTAGACGAGAACAGGTTCCTGCGAAGTTCCATGAAGGTCTTAGAGTCCCGGGTGGACTCTTCCTTCACGGATGGATATTTCACTGCTTCTTATAAGGTTGCTAAGGCCTTTCCTCCTCCTTTCGACGTAATGACCCCTCTTGGCTTGGATCAAGAACACATCATGGCTAAGGCTACCGCTCTTTCAGATGCTGATCCTAATCAAGGAGATCCTGCGCAGGAGGCTATCATCCCAGATCCGCCCTCTAAATTTCCTGGTTCTGATGGCTCAACTGGGGTTGATGCTCAGGAACCCCCTTCTGCTTCAATCGACCTAGGGCGGGCTTTTGTTCAACGCACATGGGAGGAAGGTTCTCCAGCAACAGCCAGCACTCTTGAGGAACAGCAGGCGGGAGGAGAATAGATGAAGGGACCCCGGCTGGAACCGCATGAGGGAGAAGGGGGCGACTCATGATTTCATTTTAAAATTCCTTGTAATTATTTATAGCCCAGTAACGGGGAATTGGGCACCCCTCTTGATTCAATGAATTCCATTCTTTTTCGCGATCATTTCCTTTCTTCATACGCTTGCTTGTAGACTTGTGCTTTGTTCAAGGATGGTATTTGTGTGTTTGATTGTGATCCGAGTAAGGATTACCCCGATTCCTATATAGTTTAGCTTCCTCCTTAACTTGTTGCTAGACGGTAGGTTTCCAGTTTGTCTTGAATACAATCCTTAGTCAATAATCTCTCTTAGCAGGAATCAACTATCATGTGTGACTATTGCTCATTTAACTTTGCTGAATTTTTTGCTAAGAATCCCGGTGATGGTTTCATCTTAGTCACCAATCAGGGTGAAACTTCTGGCTTCTAGGTGTAATGGCCTAGTTCCCTGATCCCTTGTTTCTGAGTGGCTACTAAAACCATTTCAACTTAGACCTTTGAATGTAACAAGGAGAAGTGGCAGTACGATGCAAAAAGATGTTGAGTACCCAGTTGGATATTCTTGGTATCTTGTTGAACTGTCCTGGTAAATAACTTAAGTTATTTTGACACTAGGTTCATCTTGGAAGGGGGCATTCCCCGTCCAAGGCTTCAGGGGTCCATATAGGTCCTCCTGGTCTTGATATGATTGATCCTGGTGGGCGACTACGCCCCTTATGCTTTCAAGCACCAGATCCTTCTTGGAGGAGGGTATACCCCGACCAAGGCAACAGGAAAGCCATATAGCTGTTCCTGGTCTTGAGGCGAAAAGAGTGGCGAAGACGTGTTAGGCGAATTTAGGAGATCCAAAACTGACTTTATTGAATTTCTCAAAAGCAAAAATACAGAGCAAAAATCATTGGGGTATACAATTCAGAAATATACCAACCAAGATAAAATTTCTCTTCCAACTTAAAAAGTAAGACCTTCTAGAGTGACTGTTCTTCCTAACACGATCAACTGAGCAACCTGCCATATCTCATAATTGCTATGCGGGATACTTGTCAATCCTTCCCGCTTTTCCTCTACTGTGTTCTCCAACTATGCCATTCTGTAACCCGACTTATGACCATAGTGAACATATTGTTTGGCTAACGCAGCAGGGTTGGCTGACAATGCATAACATGTGTGGGCTACTTGCTGATCTCCCCTAACTTCTCCTACCTCAGTCCCAACCGGGAACTTTAAGACATTGTGATAAATGGACAAAACTCCCCTGATACCTGATAAAAATGGCCTTCCCAAAATTGCATTATATGCGGACGGGGTGTCAACCACTATGAACTCAGTCATGATGTTCTATTGAAGGGGGGCCTCTCCAATTATCACGGGCAAGATGTGCGTTCTTATCGGCATTACGGAATCCCCTATAAATCCATATAGGGGTGTAGTGCAACTGTTGTAACAAGGATTCTTAAGGTTGAGCTTCTCCAACGCTCCTTTAAATAGGATATCCACTCTACTTCCGGTGTCTACAAGGATGCGGTGGACCCGGCAATTAGCAATCTGAACCTTGATCACCATTGGATCGTCAATAAGCATCATCTTCGGTGAAAATGATCTGGGCGGACCGAGGGTATTCTCGGGATCCCCAGGATACCCGGAACACATCCTAGCCAATGGCAAGCTTCAGAATCTTCCTAGCGTGATTCTTTCTTGAATTGTTGGAAGTCCCGGCTAGAGTTGGTCCTCCACTGATGGTATGGACGACATGGATCTGTTGCATCAAATCCTTTCCTTCGTCTTTCCTCTTTTCTTCCGCATCCCGCATCTCCTTCTGCACTTCCTTTCCCATTTTGATACTGTCCCGTACTTGTTGCAAGAACTCTGTTAAAAGTCCTCCTCTTACCAAACTCTCAATCTGGTTACGGAGGCTATAGCATTCAGATGTGTTGTGCTCGACATCCTCATGAAAGTCGCAATACTTGTAACGATTTCTCTGATCAGTTGGGACTTTTATTGGATCAGGCTTCCTAAGCAGGCCCTTATCGTGGATGGCTAGGTATATGGTTTCCTAGGAGGCATTAAGTGGAGTGTAATGGTTATACCAGTCTTCCTCCGTTGATATGTGGGTTACCTCTCTTAGCGGAGGAGTTGCTCGGGGTGGAGTTCTTCTAGTAGGATATTTCTCCCGGTATTGAGGAGGTGGTGGCCTGTATGTTGATCGATTTAGGGGAGGGTTCTGTACTCTCCTCGCAAGTGCAGGCTTTGGGGATTCCTTCTTAGACCGCTTAGATGTCCGGGCTTCATCGTGTTCAACCTTAATTCGGAGCTGCTCATCTATGTCCACCTGCTCCAGCGCCCTATCATAGGCCTCCTGGTATGTCTCAGGCGGGTGTTTGGCAAATGACCGAAATAACCTGCCGGCCCATAAGTTTCTTCTGAAGTTGGCGAGAGTCTCCTTCTCGGTGAATACTCCTATCTGTATTACTTCCTTGTGGAACTTCTCTACGTAAGATCTCAGTGCTTCACCCCGTTCTTGGATTACATATTGCAACAGGACGGGGTCCTTAGGGCGAGGTTTGATTCCCTGAAATTGAGCGTAAAAATCGGTAGTGAGCTTTGTGAATGAATTTACACTCCCTAGAGGCAACTTTCTGAACCAAGTTTTTGCACAGTCGGTCAGTGTTGAAGGGAACATCCTGCACATAGCTGACCGGGTAGCGTTCTGGATCTCCATTTGGTGGACAAAGCTCTCCATGTGACTCACGGGATCCTCTGATCCAGAGTACTTCTCCGTAGGCATCTTGAATTTGGGGGGCAACTCGGCCTCCCGGATCCTCCTAGAGAATGGCGCGTTCATCTCCCCTAGGGGGTTTTTCCGAGTACCTCGTTGTTTCCCGTTCTTCAATTCTTTGAGCTCCTCCGCCATTTTGGCCATCTGGTCCTCAAGGCGCTTAGATCCGTTATGTCCGGATCGTGCCACTGAGTCTTCGTTGTCCGAGGTTTCTGATTCCCCTGTAGGTTCCTTGCTCTCCTCTTCCCGCCGGCGGGCACCTCGCTGGTCCCTCCTGGATCCAGCACTACCACCTGCGTCGGGCTGAGGATCCCTTTTCCTTGCCGCTGGCCTCGTTGTCGACTGGGCTTTTTTAGGTGGAATGTCGATAGCTGATTTCACCAATTGATGTCTGAGATCTTCGGGATGATTCTGTACTGGTAATGGCAGTCCGAGTCTGTCAAAAACCGGTACCCGAGTGCTTAGTCCAGCCCCTTCTGCAAATTTGGGTTATTCAAAGGGTATCCCTTGGGCAATCATCCGAAGGCGGACGCTTTCCATATAGGCAGCAGCTTGTTGCTCTATGGCCTCTCTAGTTGCTTCTAGGACCGCGGGGTCCTGTGGTGCTGGTCTGGGACTTAGTGGCGGGACTGGTACCAGGATCTGGCTTCTGGTTCCTTTCCTTTTCCTCTGATTCCTATAGGTGGAAGCGAGGGAATAGGGCCCGGAGTTCACGGGCTGTCCTTGGGAAGATCGAAGCCTCATCTTCTATCTTCTTCTGGGTTGAATTTGAAAGCTTGTTAAAGGGTAAGGAGTTTTTTGTTCCCACAGACGGCGCCAAAGTGTTAACCCAAAATTGTCAACATGGTGCAATTCAGAATTAACGATATGTGAGGGACCCGGATCTAATTGGATCTAGGCTAACGGGATACTCTAAACCCCGATACCCCGTTAGTTCTTTGGAATCTGTTAGGCGTGATAGGGTTTGTAGGTGACGGATCCAGATCTGGATCCAATAAGGGCCAACGAGATACTTAGTAGTCTGATATCCCGCTGGGTACCCCGATCTTGATATTATAGTGGATGCAAGTAGTAAGTTGGATTATTTCTAATATGATGGATGTATAAAACAAAAGCTGTTTATATATATATACGGATCTCGATCTTGGTGGGATCTTTACAACTTGGTATTTGAACTATCAATATTTTAGTAAGGGGAAAGTAAAGCATATGGGGGAACAATGGAGATGGAGCTTTTCATGCCTGTCGATAAGTAGTAAAAGTGTCCTCTCTTTTTTCTCTAAACATTAGATCGATATATAGGCCCACTTTCTTGCTGAGCACTCTTAAAACTTCGGTCTAGGGTTTCAGTGATGCACGGGCCTTCCTTTGGAGTTTAACGAATTCGTCGGGAAACTGATCCTGAAAGATCAGGTGATTCTTTCTTTCTCGGTTCCAAATAAGTTGACTCCTATAAAAATAGGAATCTTCATGGCGGGCATGAATGCCGCGTTGTAACTAGAGTTTACATCTTGAATGGTGACGTTTAATGTTTGCCTTTACGTGGGCTTGTTCTTTGGGGGTGTCCGCCTTTTGTTTCAGCGGGGTCGGCGTAAGGGGACCCTGGGGTTTATCTTGCTGTGTGTATGTCACGAGCTTTGTTGGTCGGGGTACCCCAGGTATCCCACGTCCCTCCTGTCCCTCTTAGAGCGATGTTTGCAAATATCGGGATGCCAAGTGTCGGGGTACCGAGATACTCGGGGATCGGGGTAGTTGGGTATCAGGATCTTGAGAAGGTTATGTCTCCAGGCCCTTCTCTTTTCGGCTTCTTAGTGCTTTCCTGGTCCCGGAGATTTTGGACCTGGCCAGGGTGGGTAGAGGCTCTTACTCTGGCCCGTCTGCTAGACATCTTTTCCGCTACTACTTTGCATCCCAGCTTTCTTCTCTACACTAGTGGAAAATTCTTTTTTGGTCCCCGCCATTTTTGGCAGTTAACAAATGTCTTGGTTGAATTTGGTCACCTAAGTTTGACAATTTTGGCTTGCCCATGCATGTATTGTCTTGGCACCCCAATTTCGTGCTGCATGCTTCCGATTTGGCCTCTAACATTAGCAGAAGTGTAGATCATTGTCTTAGCTTTTCATAATGGTGTGGTTCATAAATATCCAAAATCTATAGCTTAGGTTATGCTCAAAACACTGAAGTATGTTCAATGTGAGCGAAAACTGTGCATATGTCATCTTTCATCCTCTGACTGACCTTCAAAACGACAATATCTTGAGTTCTACGTAGATGCAATTTTGTAGGAAATTGAATCATCCTTCTACAGGAAAATGAATGGGATCAATCCGATATTTGAGTGAAAAGTTATGCCCATTCTAAGTAACATGCATCAAAACAACAATATCAAAAATAAAGGACAAAAGTGTAAATGTGCTTAAGTGTAAAGTGTAAATGTGTGTAAAATAATGATTCAACTCTTATTAAACATGCACTTCTATGTGTTCATCAATCATCAAACATGGTTCTTGTTTGCATCATCACTTGGTATGTAAGAAAAAAATTCTCATATCTTTTTTCTTCTTTTAATTACCAAAACATCATCTTTAGTGCTTTTTCATTAAGGCTTTGGTGATTGTAGGGGTTAGCTCATAACTAGGATTGTTGGGTTTCATTATTTCCATGTAGTTAAGCATTTAGTGTTAGTCTAACACTCATTTGCATTAAGCATTCATTGATTGTTCACTTAGACTTTAATTCTCTTCATTGAATCCAAGTCTTGTGGCTACATGTGGTAGTTGCACAAACAAATAGAAGTCTTGGAACCAAATGTGTTGGTTGGCAAATATTTGTCAAGTCTCACTATTAAAGGCTTACGGGTAGAATAGGTTAAGTTACTAACCTTGAGAAGAGTGACTAGATGTCAACTTAGGTTGTAATCAAATATTTAAATAGTGGAGTTTCTGTGACTAAGTGGCTAGCGAGGCTAGTCCCATGGGTTTTTTTAGGTTGGAGGGTTTCCCACGTAAAAATCCAGTATCATTTATATTCTGCAATTTACTTGATTTTTGGTGTTTGTGTTGATTTGTATGCTTAGAGCATCTCCAAAAGACTTTTCAAATAAGATATTTGTTAAAATCAAATGAGTCACAACAACATATTTGGCTCCAACAGACTTTTCAAATGAGATTCTTCAAATAAGATTTTACTTCTCTCTCTTCAATATTGAAGAGCAACTTCTCCCTCTTCAATTATTATTATATATTTTTTTATCACATCATCATTAATATTTGACATTTATATCATTTTTATCTTTTTAATTAAAATCAATTAATATATAATAAGTTTTTTTTTTTATAAATTTTATTATCATAAAAATTATACCATTAGAAAGGTCTTATATAGATCTTTAAAATGAGTCTAATATTGAATATTTAATAATAACATATTAATAATTTGGAAGGTCATTCAAATGATTTTCATATCTACCTAAAAATAATACTAGTTTCACATGTATGAAACTTATGCATTTGAAAAGTTATTATTCCTAACTTGAAAAAAATGGAGGGTAATTAGATTTGTTGGTGGGGAGGGGGGGAACTTGAGTGCTTTCATTAAAATAATATAAACATATTTCTAATTGAAGAGTCTTTTGGAAGGGCTTTTCTTTTTTCACTGCTCAAATTGCCATATAGGTAAGCAAAAAGACAATTGAAGAGTGAAAATAGAAAAGTCTTTTGAAGGTGCTCTTAATATTGACTAATCGAAAAAGTTGGTAATTAATTGATTAACAACTCATTCACCCCTTATCTAGGTTTTTTAGACACATTTAGATTATTTACAGCTTCAACTATTGTCATGTTGAATCCATATCCGTGAAAGCTGGATGCGTATTGGACTCGACCAAAAATAGGATCAAATCAAGTGGCCGCCAAATTACTAAGTAGAAATACGTCAAATCGAATACGACTATAGGTTGTAAGAAATGTTTGAGAATTGCACCCTTTGTGTTCGTTTTTCATTTTGGTCGAGACCCAAGATCCTTGAGAGTCAGATGTTGATTTGGACTCGACCTATACAAACAGAGGTTAGGACTGACCGTTGGCTGTTGTTAGCGAACGATCCTCCACTGAATTGTGTTAGTAATGTTCGATTGGAAAGAAATAATAAAGTTAGGAAATAAAATATTGAAAACTAGAGTTAGAAATGATATTGTTTTAGATGTCGACTCGACTGTTGTTTTTGTTATCATTCTTGTTGTTTGTTGAGGGAGAGTAGTTCACCTCATCTTCCTCCCATTTGATTTGAGCACATGCCTTGGCCAGAACATCTTCCATGATTTGACAGGGATACTTTGTTAGTTCTTTGTAAAGATTCGAGTCGTGTAGTAAGCCTTTCTTGAAGACTGAAATGGTCGTGGCCATGTTACAGTGAGGGATAGAGACTTTCTCCTTGTTGAATCGATCCACATAGTCACATAGGTCCTCGTCTCGCCTTTAGGTAATGGTGTAGAGGTCGTTTGGTTACTTCTCCAGCTTCTTACTCAAATGAGCTGATAGAGTTGTTAAGGGGATTAGTTTACCATCACAATGCTAGCCTAATCAAGCTTGACCCAAAACCTTTGCACATACAGGCCTCCCTAAGATCTTTAGGAATGGTAGCGGTAAACATTCTCTGCTGGTATTGGGTGATATGGTCATCGGGATCAGTGGTTTCGTCAAAGTGTTTCATGTTTAGGAGGGAGAATTTTTAGGCATCTCCACTAGAGCAATCTCATCCACGAATGGAAAGCATGTAAAGGTGTTGGCCGCACTTTTCTTGATTGGAGCCGGCATTCCCAGAATCCTCTACATCATAGCCTCCATTTCTACAAACCTACATGCAATTTCAGGATAAGCAAATATAGGGTGTGTTCTTACCAGTTTTGGGTTTGAATTCATGGTCATTGGGGTCTTCAATTGTGTCTTCTGGTTAGAACCATTTTGGCAGATCTTTGCTCCAAGCAGGGTCAATGGACCAACTCAATTGGCGTTTCTATATGTCGCTCGCATTGGTTCGTTTGAGGCTTTGGGGATAAGCCTAACTCCGCTTGATGTTGGAGCTAGAGGAGCCTAGATAGCAGCCTTGATGAGTCGAGCCTAGAACCGTGAGAAGCTGAGTTAGCTAATATGTGAACCAAGTGATAGATAGAGAAATAGTTGGAGAGAGAGTCCGAGTAGAGTAAAGCTCGCTTCTCTCTCTGAAGAGGGGTCTGGTATTTATAGGCATTAAGAGAGAGCCACAGTTGTGGTTGAGTTCCACGAGATCTCTGGAAGATGGTGATCATGGGAGATCCTGCCCGAGATATAAAATATCTTGGCAGTTGGCTTCATTGACCTAGTCAACTTTGACTAGGTCTCTCTCTTGCCTGTTACTCAAGCTGACAACCTTAGGTTGGGCCTTGATAGGCTACCCTAACCCATTAGTCTAGATTTTGTCCAAATTGGGTCTTATTGGCGTAGAAACAGGTTGGGCTTATGTGGTTAAATTTGACCACTACATCCACTAAACACTCACCTATACACTAAGTCCCTGATCCTTGGAAAACAAAAACCCCACTAAGGGGCGCCCATACCCCTCAGCAATGTGCGGAGATCCTGTTGATTTTCCGGATAACAATGATATGGCAGTTTTACCTTTCTATAACGTTTTAAAATCTATTTCTAACTATAATATGTGACATTTTGTAATTTGTGGTTATAGATTGGAAATGAATTTGACAATGTGGTTATTAACATTTAAAATTTCGTAAATGGTTAAAAACAATTTTTTATAAAACATGTGGTCATTTTTACAACTTCTTAAATCATTTTTATGCTTTTATTTTCATAGAGTAATGCTAAGCTTCTCAAATTTTTTCTCAAATTTCTTCTCAAATGGTGTTGACACGTGAGGTGTCAACATCACATCACTCACCACATAATCTCATGATTTACAAAATATTAACATGTCACATGCCAATAGCATTTGAAAAGAAATTTGGGAAAAAATTTGGGAAGCCTAGCATTGCCCATTTCCATAACCCGATTCACATCCAACGTGGGCCAACCCGCTCCAGTTCCTAGATTTTCATTACAAGTATAGTTGTAAATTTAGAAGAGAAGCTACTACTCTGCAACACTCTCTCATATTCTTGGTCGCCAGGCAAACTCGATTCTCTTTCTTTTTCAGGTCTGTTTACTTTTTACAACTCTATCATATAACGATCTTAAGTTTGTATAAATCTGCTAAATGGGATTTTGATTTTCTTTTCTTCTTTTGCTGTATTGAATTTTATTTTTGTTTTTGTTGGTTAATGATCTGTTTGGTTGCTATGAAAATGGGGGAAATGGGAGGAAATTTAGTTTTGGGTATTTGAGTTTTCAGCAAGAAAACCTAAGTTTAGAAGTAAGTGTTCTTTAATGCAATACAATCTGTTGCTTTGCACCTTATAATGCTGATTGTAATAGAAGGCTTTTCTTTTCTTCTTATTAAAATTAATTCTAATTTGGTTTAAATTATTCAGGGAAATTTAATGGGACCTTAAAAACTTGAAAGTTGTGAGCTTTGTTTTGCGTTTCTGACTTTCTGAGAAAAATTTGAAATGGCTAGGCTATGTGCATGCCCAGAAATAAATTATGCTATGTGTTTAACTGTTTGTTTTAATCATGAACTCTGTGCACGGTTTCATTTTCTACATTTTATTTATTTATTTGACATGTTTATGACCTCTATAATCTGTTTAATGACGGGGTTTTGATGAATGCCGACTTGGAATCTGCTTATGTTATGTCTATATTTTCAGTGGTGATGTCTGCTTTGTTTCAAGACATAAATGTTGAAGAGGTAGATTTATACTAGCAGATTTCTCACTCACTAGATTTGCTCCGGGCAGTGCAAGTGTGCAAACTGGTTATTAGTGGACCTTTTAGGATTTTTTTTCAGTACCGCCATTAGTAATTTCTTGCTTCAGAGGGAAAAATGAAGGGTATTGCGTAATTATTTATACTGTAGGATGGTCTTAAATTTAAGCTCCTACTATCTAAATGTGCTAGTCGGTTGGATTAGTGATTTGCTAGTCAACATACTAGAATTCAGCTCCTTTTGAACCAATGGTATTGCATTCTGTATGTTGGTTGAGTCCTTCGTGTAAGGTGTTAGATCCTTTGATTGCACGTTTGTTTTTTCCCTCTTTTTTGATTCATTGGTTATGAAAGTCTGGTTTTTGACAGAAAAAAATGATATAAATTTCTAGTTGTGACTGTGAGGAAATGAAATAAGCTTAAATGGTATTTGTCAACTCAAACAGATAAAGCATTGCTTTGTTAGTGAATCCTGATGCAAAGCTATACGTGTTATTATTGCTTCACTTATTATTGCTTCACATCTTTTAAACAAAATAGAATTCGTTGTGTCTTCCATCTGACTTCTTAAAAGAAATCTTTGGTTTTGAGAAATTTTTGTTTGAAATATTTAAAATTATCCATGCTAGAAACTTCATTTGGGCTTAACTTCGGCTTTGATTTCTCAAGTGCAGCTGTTAAACCATATGGATGTGAATTGAAGATCAGAAAAAAAAATTAAAAGGTGGTAATCATAAGGATTGTAGACCTCATTCTGAATAGCATTAGTGAAGGAATCTCTCTGATTAAAAAAATAATTCAGCATAGTATTGGGTGATATACAGTTTTAGATTAGCTTAAGTTGTTTAGGTGGTTTTTGTTTATCATGAATTCTTGAAATTATATTTACAGCTGATATATTTTAAAATATAAATAATGGTGTCTGTGCTGTTAACCTCTAAAATGTAATACACCAATCATAGCATTGTTTTGTTGTACTCTGTGTGGATTGCTTGTAGAGATGAATTCTTGTGCTATGAGGAATAGTCCTCTACCCATCTTTTGATTTATTCAATCTTACAAAAAGTTCTTTATGAATTAAACGTTCACGCCTTCGATGCATAATAATCATATGTATTCAGTTTTAGTTAAAAGTCTAAATTCTAAATCATTTTTTAATAACTTTGAATGCTTTGGAAAGCACTCTGTTGGTTAATTTCTTAATCAAATAGAAATATTGGCTTTTGTCAGGGTACTTGAATCATATGATATGATGGGGTGGTAATTGATTAATTTGAAACAAGATAAAGTACTGTTTGGGCTTGGCACAATCTTTGATAGGCCGATTTTGAACAACAATTATTAAAAATTGCATCTGAACTAGGAAGAAAAGAAAGAGAACACACATTGAAAGAAGGAATATCGTTATGATTTATGGTAGACGAATTATGGTTATGGTTTTCCCTTGATTATACAATTCATCTGCTCAAGTCTGTATGTGTTTTTCAGTTTCAAGATTGTCGTTATCCATGTGACTGTTTTCTTTCATCTTTAGTGTGAAACATGTCTAGAAGGTATGATAGCCGCACAACAATCTTCTCGCCAGAAGGTCGCCTTTACCAAGTTGAGTACGCGATGGAGGCCATAGGAAATGCAGGATCAGCAATTGGGATATTGGCTAAAGATGGGGTTGTTTTAGTCGGTGAAAAAAAGGTCACTTCCAAGCTTCTTCAAACCTCAACATCTACTGAAAAGATGTACAAGATTGATGATCATGTAGCATGTGCTGTGGCTGGGATAATGTCTGATGCCAACATCCTTATCAACACTGCCAGAGTCCAAGCCCAGCGATACACCTTTGCTTACCAAGAACCGATGCCTGTTGAACAGCTTGTCCAATCTCTTTGTGACACCAAACAAGGCTACACACAGTTTGGTGGACTTCGCCCATTTGGTGTCTCATTTCTCTTTGCTGGATGGGACAAAAACTATGGTTTCCAACTTTATATGAGCGATCCAAGTGGAAACTACGGCGGGTGGAAGGCTGCAGCAATCGGGGCAAACAACCAGGCAGCACAATCAATGCTAAAACAGGACTACAAGGATGACATCACTAGAGAAGAGGCAGTTAAGCTTGTGCTGAAGGTGCTTAGTAAGACTATGGACAGCACAAGTCTTACTTCGGAAAAGCTCGAATTGGCTGAGGTCTTCCTTTTGCCTTCAGGAAAAGTGAAGTACCAGATATGCTCTCCAGAGTCCCTTAGTAAGCTGTTAGTGAAGGTTGGTGTGACCCAACCAGCAACTGAATCCTCTTAGGTACTGTATTTTAATTAGATCCGAGTTTCAGGACTAGCATGGCATGATTTCGTGTGTTTTCTGCAGAACATTGCCAATGATTCTTGCTTTGAAACAGTTGCTGCTCTTGTTGAAAGCAAGTGAACAAACTCTTTTGATTCAATTTATGTTCTTTGCAATTAGATGACTTTATCCTTGTGATTGTTTATGCCAACCATCACCAAATGGCTAAAAATGCTTAATAAGTGAGTTCTTTTTAGAGGTCTTTCAATCTGAGTTCTTTTGAATCCCATAGCTTCATAATGGATCGAGCCAAGTATCACAACTTCTTCTACCCATCCTGTATATTGTCCAAGACTTCTTTGGAAAAAAGAACTTGAATACCAAGGCTGCATTTACTTTATGGGTCCTGCATTTTCATAACAAGGCTGATCGATCAGGAATTTTTATATAATAAGGTGGATTCATCGTGCACTAAATTGATGCAAGATGCAAAGAATGGAGACGAGAATCAGCAAATTGACTCAGCAATTTGGTACACGAGGATGGTCTATACACCAAAAAATGACTTACCCTTTTGAGCCCTTGGGTCCAGTTCACCAACGATTGCTCCTTTGGTAAAAAAGATGCGAACTGGTTATTAAATTATCTATTTTTATCCCCTAGATTAAAACAACAAATACATGTTTATTTTTAATACATAATATATGTGAATCTCATATCAATCACTCATTCCATTGAAGATGATTAGCAGAGATAGAAATGGGTGATTTACAGGTTAGGTAAAAAAACTTATTTGTATCCAACTGAAAAGCATCTACAAATAAGAAAACACAACTATCATGAACTCCAAACTTGTGCTTTTGAGCCACACACTCAATATCCACACATCAGTTCAGTTCCAGGTATTTGAATGAACACAGAACACCCCCAGTCAAACAAAATTCATAAATATGTCAACCATAAAAATGATATAAAGGGAAAAGTGGACGTATATTATAACAGACTAACAAATACAGCAGCATGGGCTCAAAAGTTTAAATGATTTTCAGTCACCTACTATGTAAAGAAATGATTTCATAATCATATAACATTATGAAATCATAAAGTAAAATGACAAGAATGAAGAAAGAAACATGCAATTTTACCTCATAATCCAGAAGCTGTCCAACTCATATTTGATCAGAATTAGAAATTAAGGTGAGTTCCAAGAGAGGTTTGATGAAAAGAAGAAGCCCAATGACTCTCAGAGAGTACTTTAATTTGCAAGAAGATGACAAAGAAAAAAGTATTTACATAGCAGCAAGCAATCTGAAAACTTGTTGTCAAAACCCCTCTCTTTATTTTGGTAAATCACACTATTTTTAAAGACTATGGACAATTTCAGCTATTTTAATCTGATCTCAACCTCCCAACAGCAATTCTAGGTTTTTGACTTTCTTTCAAAAAACATATTAAGAGTCTAAGAACATATATATATATATATATATATATATATATATAATTTTTCTATTGTCAATTCGTCATATATCAGGACGAAGAATGTGAACTATTAGATTTACATATTTTGACTCAAAGTGTATGCACTTGTCAAAACATCTCCATAATCTATGGTCCATATTCTTCGTTCTGATATATTTTATATCAGGATGAACTGACAGTAGAAAGACAGTATATATATATATATATATATACACGAGAAGAAAAAAGTGTATTAATAGGGTTAGGATTTTGATAGAAGACAAAATTGGAAATATGTTAGATTAGTGAGGATAGTTTTGGAAGTAAAAAGTTGTTTTAAATTCCAGTGTTTTTTTGTTAAGTGAAAAGTGAAATTTTTTCACTTTTATAAACAAGTGATTTTAGGGATACTTTAAGTGATTTTATCATTTAAAAAATCAAACAAAATAACTGGATGGAACACATTAAATGCCATTAAGTATTAAGTGGAAAAATCAAATAGGACCTTAGTGTGTGTATGAATCATCTGTTCATCTTATAAAGAAAATTTTAGGGTTAACAACACCATTGCCCCTTGTACTATATGTGAGTTTGCGATTTGTCCCCTAAACTTTTTTTAGTAAGTAAACCCCTTGAACTGTTTGTAATTGGCAAAACATATTGGTTTATTGCTCCCTGAACGCCTATTTAAGGGGGCATCTACAGTCATGTTTTACCAATTACAGAGAGTTCATGGGGTTTATGGGGCAAATTGCAAACTCGTGAATAGTTAAGGGAGTAATGGTGCTGTTAACCCCTTTTTTTTTAATGAGTTTCACTTTTTGGTCTATGGGTGTTTGGTGGTTTGTATTGTATTGTGTTAGGAGTGTTTAACTTGTTTTGTACCATTAGCTAATATATTTTAATTTTCTTTTTTCTTAATTTTTTTTTTTTTTTTTACAGTATCTATCTATCTAGATATCTAAACCATATATATATATATATATATATATATATACAGTCTTTCTATTATCAATTCGAACTGATAAAAGTTATATCAGTTCTTTGTATGTGGGCCACTGGATTTAAATACTTTGACTGACAAGTGCATACAGCCAAGTCAAAGTATTTAAATCCAGTGGCCCACATGTAAGGAACTGATATAACTTTTGTCTGTTCGAACTTATGATAGAATTTCTGATATATATATATTGAAGCATTCGAGCCACTGACTTAGGAATCATTTACCAAGCCCCAAGCTTATCCATCTACCAGCTAAGCTACACCCCTAGGTAACATTGTATTGGGCTAATTAATGTGAACAGTTGCTCTTAATATACCTCCTACTGAACTAACTAACACATAGCTGAGCTACTGAGACATGGGTTTAAATTGTCCGGTATTAGCTTATGAATGAATTTTTTTTCTTGTTTTTTTAGACAAGCTCAACTCTATAAAACCTCTCCTCATATTATAACAAAACATTTTATGAAATATGAATATATATTAAATTATGGATAATGTTTTATATATTATTTAGTTTATTAATTATATATTTATATATATTAAAAAGAATATATATATTTTTTAAGAAGAAGGGTTAATCGCAATAACATACTCTGATGTTTCGCAATAACACACGAATATTATACTTTTGTGTTTATTACAGAAGCATAACCTTGACTAACCATTGACTTGTTTGACCAAGTTAAATTTAACTGTTGACTTAATAGTTGAAGGCTAGAAAGGTCTTTCTAACATCAAGTAAAGAAAAAAATATATATTTTATTATAAAATAATAAAAACGAATTAATATATATATATATATATATACACTATTGGAGATCTAGGCAGTTGAGATCACCTAGATCTCCATTTTGAAAAGAAAAAAATAAAAAATTTAAAAACAAAAAGTGGATCATGGAGATTTAGTGCTATCTAATCTCGATGTTAAAAAACATTATATATATATATATATATATATATATATATATATATATATATATATAAAGTTCATCAGAGATTTGGGCGATCTCGACATGGAAATCGCCCAGATCTTCTCTGTGTGATCTCCTCGAGTGGCAGCAATGAATGTAGGAGTGATAGCGGGAGCGGTAAGAGTGGCTGCGGCAGGTCACCGCTCGTTGGTGGAGCTATGAGTGGATTTTTGTTGTGGGCTATGATGTTTGAGAAAATTAGAAGTATAATGAAATTTGGGTGGTGAATGTGCGATGAAGTTGGATGTGAAAGTGATGAATATACATTTTTTTTTTTTTTCCTCAAAGTTAGTTGGATGAGAAGAATTCGGACTCACACCACATCCACCTTTTGATATTGTTTTTTAAATATATTATTAAAAAAAAAGGTATTTCTGAATTTTATTTTTTCAAAGAAAGTATTTCTGATTTTTTATTTCAATTTTTTAGTTTTTTTTTAATAATTTATTTATCTGGTAGTTATTTTTGATATTTTTATAATTTTCTTAAAATCTTGTTAAGAAAAATATTAGAGTAATTTTTTTGAAAAAAAAAATCAGAATACTTGATAAAATATTACAGCAGGGCAATCTAGTCATTTTATAGTGCAATAATGGTCAATGACAGTCAACTGTTATCTTTAATGGCGGTCAAACTGGTCAAAGGTATATTTCTATAATAAACACAAAAGTAGAATATTCGTTTGTTATTGCAAAACAACGAATATTCTAAGACACTTTGATTTGCCATCAGAATTTACAACATGCCTTAGACCTACTCAAACCTGAAGAATTGGAAGTAGAGTTCAAAGACATCCCGAGGTGATATCTTGACCATACAGAATAAGAGCTAAATTTATCATAATGCCACACTAAAGAGTCTTGAATTTTCCTAGCTAAACAAGGAATACTAAGTATCATCAAAGTGTCACCTTGAGAGAAGGAGCTACGGATAAGTACCTCATTCCAAGACCCTAAAGAAGACTTCAACGCTTGCATTGTAGTTAAAATCCCCAGTGTCGGCGGAGATATCAACTTAAAGGTAGATGGTTGAGGCAACCATTGGTCCTAATAAATTTGCATTGAAGATCCATCACCAATTTGCCAATGAGTGCCTACTTCCAACAGCTCATGACCCCATAAAAAACTTCTCCAAAGGAAGGAGCTTGAATTACTACTTGAAGCCTACAAAACAGAGGTGAAAGTTCTCAAATTACGCAATATGTTCTAAATATATTAATCTAGAGGGAGGGTGAATAGATTTTAATCGTTATTACCCAATTTTCACATATATGTCAATTTTACAAAAATGCCCCCAAACTAGTCAATAAAACAATCAAGTGTAAATGTGCTGAAATAATAAATGACACTTGATTTTTACGTGGAAACCCTCAACAGGGAAAAACCATGGGTTGGTAAGTGCGCCATACTCAAATCTCGAATCCACTAATTGTGATAACGTTTACATCCTAGGTTGATCTCAACCATGCTCGGACTATAACCCACTACCACTACCCGCAGGCCTGTAAAAGTGGACCTAATCTAATTGCTCATGTGACCACCTAATCCTGGTGTCCGACCTAATCCCGGTCTATCACACAAGACTTACTTCTCCGAAGAGATCACACCCTAAGTGAATATGCAATGATATCCAAATATGCAAGACGTGCTAGGGTACACTAAATGCTTATCTAGGATTATATGATGTCAATAAAATCAATCATAGATATGAAAATAGCTATATGACATGGCATAATAGCTTAGCTATGTTATGGATAACCAATCCTAAATACAATAGCTGTCACAAATAACCCACAAACATTCAAAAGATTAACTAGTTGATTAAAAGACAATCTATCAACCTAGTTATCAATAAATCACACAAGAATGTTTATGGCATAGCTTTTAGGCAATAATTACCTAATCAATTTAGCTATCAAAAATTAACCCAATCAACACATAATCTCAATCATGTATGTAGAAATTAATCTAAACACATACAAGTAATAAATGAGATAAAATTGATAAGTAAAACACTAATTATGTAAGATAATAGTGTACCATACCATGTGTGTTAAAGTAGACCCATGCATTAGCACATACTAGATGATCCTAGATGATGCTTAGATGATGATTTATGCATGTGGGAATAGGTTGAGAGAAATAAAGTGGAAATCTTTAAGCTTTTTCTCTCAAGTCTTTCTAAATATCTCTCTAGGGTTCTTAGGATTAGAAGACTTAGTTATGGAACTAGATATAAGGATCTATTTATAGAGACCAAAAACAGGGCAGGTGAAAATACAATTTTGCCCCTGAAATCGCATGATCGGCGGTTTCAATCGGCGGTCGGGACCGCTGAATTGAACTGCTGAATTGAATCCCGAGTGTATCAGGAAACATCGGCGACTTCGTTCGGTGGTTTCATAACCGCCGTTTTAGACCTGAGACAAAATTCAATCAGGTTTTGATCGGCGGTTTCGAACGGCGGCCAAGCCGTCGATCTCAATCGCCGTTTCACCAAAAAGGTGAAATCAAAGGAGAAGCCAAGGCAACTCCAATGGAGATCATTGCTCTAAACCATGCACACTAACGTGCACACGCGGACGTTTTCGAACATCTTTCGGGAAACGAATTATACCACACTTAATGCTAATATACATGAAGTGCACATGTGGGTATTGAATGCATCCTAATGCCTAACATGTCATGGCATTATCATAGAACAAGATGCAATCAATTCAACATGCATGAATAGAATTCATGGCTTTGCATCCTAATGTCTAAACATGTCATGGCATTTTAATAACTTAGATGCAATCAAATAAAACATGCAAGAAGAGATGTTCAAGAACATGCATGCACACATATAAAACACGCAACATAAAAGAATAAGATTTATGCATGAGTTGTGTGTGTGTGCAACTAGATCTCTTCAAAGCAAGTAAGCACTAGAATATACCTTTGGTGCTTCTTCTCTTGAGGTCTTGAGCGGGCCTTGGTTGTGCAAAACTTAAACCAATAAAAGCCTAAGCTACCCTTACATCAAGCCCCACATGTGGTTTGTCTATGAAATAAGCCAATCAATAAATGAGAATCCTTACAAGAGGAATTACGAAAATAACATTGTTTCAAAACCTTGGTTGCCCATGTGTTGAGATGATGGATAATTCTTTAGCATTGCTTAGCAAAGAGGGCCTTATTAAACATCGAAAGGTCACAGAAACCCATTACACCTTTATCCTTGCCATAAAACAATTTTTGTCAAGAACCCCAGTGCATTCTCTATCTCTCTTCCTCCGAACCCCACCAAAATCGGGCACTACGCCTATGAAGGTCATTGGTAAGACTCTGTGGCAGCCTGAATAAAGACTTGGCATTGGTTGGGATGCTCTGTATAGTAGCTTTAAGCAGCACCTCTTTACCTCTAGCAGAAAATAACTTATTTTGCCAACCTTTTAGCCTACCCCATACCCAATCCTTAATGTTTGCAAAGATTTGCTTCTTAGATCGACTTGCAAAGCTGGGCAACCCGAGGTATCTCTTATGACATTCCACTAACTGAACACCAATAATTCTTGCCAAAGTATCAGCCCACTGCCAAGGCACCTTCTTACTAACACACATAGCTGATTTGTGGAAATTCATAACCTGACCCAAAGCCTTTGCATAGACCTCTAGCACTCGTCTAATAGCCTGATAGTCCTACTCTGATGCTCTTGTAAAAAGCATACTATCATCTGTGAAGAAAAGATGTGAGATCTTTGGTCTTTGTCTACTGATCGTGCCTAAATTGTTGTATATGTCAGCCATCTTTTCCTTATCCTTTGTCTCGTTTTCTTGCGTTTTTACATCTCTTATGGGCTCTTTATTTGTGTTTGCAAGCATTCGTACATTTCTGGTCTAGAAAACAGTATTCGAGACTTTCGTGCGTAAAAGGGGTCAAATGGTGCAAAAAGAGGACAAGAACCAGCTGAAGAAAAGATAAAGTGTGGTTCAGCCACCCGCACTGTTGACAAAACCCGAGAGATGAAATCTTGAAGAAAAGATAAAGTGCAAGTACAGTGCGGGTCCCTTACCCTCACTCAGCCCGCACACTTCTAGCGTAGGAATTCCTACGCAGGACCTACGCACAACTCACACTAAAGGATGGAAGAAGACAACAGAACACCATAAAGTGCGGGTACAATGCGGGTTCTTTACCTACACTCGACCCGCACTCTACACGCACATTGTGGGAAACCTAGGAGCTGAAATGTTAAAGAAAAGATAAAGTGCAGGTCCCTCACCCACACTCCACCCGCACTAGATCCACACTCTGCACTTTCCAACACTGCCAATGACGGGTTTTTGGGCCATTTTGAGGGGTAATTTGGTCATTTCATGCCTAAATCGTTCCTTAACCTTCCAAGCCTATAAATATACCATCTTCTTCACAAGAGAAAGAACTCTTCACCCAATAACCTAGAAACCCTATCTTCTACACTTCATTTTCTTCACACACCAAAAGAGAGAGAGAGAGAGTCCTTCAAAGGCATCCATAGAGGTTTTCCTCCATGGATTGCCTCACTATCACCACTTTCCACTTTCAACCACCCATCTTTGGAGGAGATTCATGAGGAAAGAGCCACCCTACCTTGTCTATAAGGAAAAGGAGCTTTAATGGAGCTTGGGGATCCGAGATGACAATTGGGTTTTCTTTTTTACTATTCTCTTGTATTTTCTTTATTTGATGTGTATCCCCATTAGGGAAATATGTAAACCTAACACTAGTTCTATTTATGTGATTAACTTGTATTTAATATCTTCAAGTATTGTCTCATTCAATTGCTTGGTATTGATTCTTGACTTGTGTTGAATAGGCTTGACAACCCTCCTAGATGCATGTTTAGAGATATCTCTCGTCTTTACATTCATGGCATGTAGGGTAGAAAT
Organism: Acer saccharum; assembly: GCA_030490815.1. Classification (NCBI taxonomy): domain Eukaryota; kingdom Viridiplantae; phylum Streptophyta; class Magnoliopsida; order Sapindales; family Sapindaceae; genus Acer; species Acer saccharum. The sequence continues at coordinate 30,063,265 of CM059877.1, read as the reverse complement.
TGATATGTGTTCATGATTGGGATTAGGAGTAGATTAATGTAATTTATAAGTAGATTAATTAAACATCCCTTGATTGTGTCTATGTTGATGGATATTTCGAAATGCATGTTTTGGATTGATTTGAGTGTTTGAGAATTAGGGTTAAGTAGGTACATCAACTCTTGGCCTTGATTATGCTCTTAATTGTTTGGGTGAAATTCATGATGAGTACATATCATGCCATTGTGGATTTTGGTTCCTTAGACTTTCATGCTTTATATGACCCTTGGTCGTTGCATCTGCGATACATCCTCGGTGAGTTGTGATCGAGGGTCCGAATTTACACTTAATACTTCCATTATATAGTTGTTGCTTACACGTGACAGGTGAGTAGCGATCGATAGTCGATCCTTTAATATTCCCTTAGGATACCCCTTGGTCGTTGTTCGCGTGATACACCCTTGGTGAGTAGTGATCGAGGGTCGGCATTTATGCTTAATGCAGTCCTTTAATGGTCGTTGCTCACGCGATACACTCTCGGTGAGTAGCAACCGAGGACTAGGCAACTCTCCCCATTTCCATATTTAGAGGTTGTATCAAAGGCTAGGTTGAACCCAATCTTGTAATGTTTTATGCGGTTAGTTTTTATGAGTGGCACGAATGTCATAGTGGTCATGAGTACCTTGTGTGTCTATTTATTTCTATCTCCAAGCCATTTTTTTTTCATAACTTAGGGTGTTTGCCTTTAGGAGCAGATTAACTTAGAAAGGCAAGCACTGATCGAGCTATTACATATATAGAATTTCGCCCCCGATTTTCGATAATTTTGATTGACTTTCGAGTAAATTCATAAAATTTATGGTTCGATGTTGATTGTATAGGTACTTTTTGTATTCTGGGTAGAAGAATGAAGAAATCCGATGATTTTGGGCTAAAAGCGGCGAAAGGAGAGCATTTGGGGGCAAAATGGTCATTTGGCAAGAAAGGAAGAATTCTGCGATTCAATTCGGCGGTCTGGCCACCATTTGAAACCGCCGTTTCATTCCAGAAGTGTCAAGTTACATTCGGCGGCCACAGTTCAACCGCCGTTCCAACCGCCGATCAATTCCAGTAAGTCATTTTCAATTCGACGGTTTCCATTCGGCGGCCTGGCCGCCGTTTGAAACCGTCAATCACACGCCACGTCAGCAGCACCGGGATTTCAATCCTATTTCATGGGGCCCCATATAAATATCACCCTTTTCTCCTTCTCTCATCACTCTCCACCATTTCCATGAAACCCTAGCCTTTCTCTAAAACTCTCTAACCTCTCTCTAACTTCCATCACTCCAAAGCTTCATTAATTCATTTCAACTACATTCTTTCCATCTCATTTTGGAAATTAATTGAAGAGAGAATAAGGGAATCACCAAGGTCAAGGAGATTTCAAGCTCATCAAGGAACAAGAAGACTCATGAAGATTTTTATGGGTTTTCTCTACAACTCTTCTATTTTCATTTCTATTTCCATTATGTGTAACTAAACCCTTTTATTGGGGAATTGATGAGACAACTTATGTGATAATCCCATGTATTTGAACTAGTCATCTATTTATACAAATCCTCTCTTGGTACATTTTCATTTCATTGCCTTGAAGTTGCCATTTTTACTTGTTAATATTGGGGTTCAATTTAGCTTGTGGTAGAAATGGTTCACATATGAAGGTTGTGGTTTAGGGTTTGAATGGCTTTCAACTCATTCTCCAATCTTGAGCATATATGAAATTGAAAATTGATGCATGCATGTGTTATTTGGTACAAGACCTTTAATTTGTTCTTAAGAATATTATTTGGGCAATTACTCATAGTGGGGTTCACTTGGGTAAGAGCTTGAATCTATTTCCACCAAGACTCATAGTAGGGCTTATTTGAGTCAAGGTTTGAATTTGCACATTAATGAGTAAAATCAATTAAAGAACAACCCTTGAGTAGGATGAAAGTGCTTAATTGGACTAGTTCATTACATTAGGAAATCTTTTAGTTGTCAACTCAATTCCCCAATATCCATCATCATATATCACACCTTTCATTTCAATTACTTGTTTTAGATTGATTAATTTCATTTAGTTTAATTGTTGAAACAAATTCCAAAACCAAAAATGAATTTTACTTTTCCGCACGTAGTTTAGATTAGTGTACATAAATTAGTTATAGCCAAATATCCTCCCTTTCCCTGAGGAACGATCCCGCTTGCCATTATACATCTAATTCGATTTATGTATTCCAAGTGTGGAATTTTGGTACTTGCAAAAGTCCGATCAAAATTTGGCGCCGTTGCTGGGGATCGGCAGCGTTGTATTTGGCTATTCTAGTTTAGGATACAGTTTAGTAGTTTAATTGTGTTATTTTTATCTTTTTACTTCTCGGTAGTTTTTGTTTTTGGTGTTTCAAGTTTACTAGTGTATGCACGGACGTCGTTCTAGGGGAGGTATTATGTTTCCTTTCAACGATTGTATTAATCAAGTTGGAAGACTAGTAAGAGCCGCTGAAAGGGAAGAGAAAACCAAAACCCACCCAATGATCCACCCCCACCAATGAATATCCCACTAAATATGCAACCCCCACAAATGGAAAACCCTCTAAGACAACTCACCATGGGACAATATTCAAGACCTATCATCGGAAATGAACCACCGGCCATTGTTCTTGATGAGCTCACGAAGTCATATGAGCTTAAGACCATGCACATTAGCCAATTACCATTCTTCCTTGGCAAACCAAATGAAGATTGCTTACAATTCATGAAGGATCTTAGTGGGGTGGTGGAGACCTTCCCTTTTACATCAAGGATGGGTACTCTCTCAAAGGAACAACTACTAATGAGGTGCTTCTCAACTTGTTTGAAGGACAACGCAAAAAAATGGCTCAATACCCAAAAGCCCGGATCTCTTGCATTATGGGAGGCTGTGTGTGAAGCATTCTTCAACCGATTCTTCCCATCAAACAAGAAGAGAGAAATGCGGATGCAAATTACGGGATTTCAAGAAGAGGTGGGTGATTCATTTCATGAGACATGGGAGAGATTCCAATCCTTGCTTGCACAACTTCCTCCCCACATGCTCCCCGAGGAATACAAGGTCTCCTCATTTCAAGAAGGACTTTCTCCTCATACACAACTTTTGATTACTAATGCTTGTGGAGGCTCAACCGTGGATAAGACGGCAGCTTTTGTGATAGATGTGTGTGAGAGGCTTGCTCTTATGTCCTAACAATGTAATTTTAGCACAAGAGCAAATGGTAGGCATGATATAGGAGGAGGAACCGAGACGGCAATTGAAGTTTCGAAGTTGGCCAAGCAAATGCAATCCATGCAAGCCACGATGTTGTCTATGCAATCATTCATAACCAACAAAGGGAATGCAAGCCATGTTCAAGTAAGGGATGGAAGTGGGGATATGTCTTTCAATGGAGAAGGTTGTGATGGATTCCAAGAGGAAGTCCAAGTGATGGGATATCAACAAAAAGATAGAGGTGGTATGTACTCTCAATCCTACAATCAAAAATGGCGGGGCCATCCGAACCTTTCTTATTCAAACAACAATGCATTGAACTCGGATTTGCTTAGCCAAGAGGTGAATCAAGGGTACAACAACAACCGGGGGTTCTACCAAGGTCAAGGATCGGGGAGTAGCCAAGCCAATCAATGGAGCCGGCAAGAGAATTTCAACAACCAAGCAAGGCAACAACAAAGGGAAGCCGTTTTATCGGATGGGCAAAGGTTGAGTTCTTTCGAAGCATTAGTTACCAATATGGGGGCATCAATGAAGAACATGGAAACTCAAATGGGCCAAATTACCGAAGCACTACAAAAACAAGACAAAGAGAAATTCCGTAGCCAACCCGAGCAAGCCAAAGCCATGACGGTTCTTAGAAGTGGGCGGATCCTTGACAATGATGAAGTTGTAGAAGATGCAAGTGAGCCTAGAGTACAAGAGAATGATGTGGTGGTAGAAGACACAAGACAAGAAGAAGATGTAGTTGTGCCCCCCTCAAAAGAAACTCCTCATCTACACAAGTCATCAAATCCTTACATTCCTCCCATACCTTATCCCGGAAGATTGAAGAATGCTAAGTTGGAACAATCCTTTCAAGACATCTATGACGTTCTTTCCAAGGTAAATGTGAATCTTCCACTTCTTGATGCAATTCAAAAGATGCCTTCCTATGCAAAGTTCTTCAAGGAGTTGAACAAAGACAAGATCAAGTTCAAGCCTAGGCAACAAGAGAGACTTGGGGAGAATGTTAGTACGGTGATACAAAAGAAGTTGCCTCAAAAGATGAAAGATCCCGGAAGCTTCATCATCAACATTTCTATTGGTGGAGGAAAGCAAGAGAAAGCCATGCTAGACTTGGGGGCAAGTATTAATTTGATGCCCTACACAATCTACAAGAGATTGAGACTTAATGACCTCAAGACCACCTCCATGTCACTTTTATTGGCGGACCAATCATCAGGACACCCCATGGGAATAATAGAAGATGTGTTGATTCAAGTAGAGAAGCTCATTATTCCGGTCGATTTTGTGGTGTTAGACATGGAGGGGCACAAAGAAGAAGACCAAATGTTACTCTTGGGAAGACCATTCATGGCAACCGCTAGAGCAATTGTGGATGTGCATGAAGGGAAGCTCACTATGAAGGTTTTGGATGAGGTAATTGAGTTCAAGCTTTTTGAGTTGGGAGCATATCCTATTGGGGCACATGATAGTTTTAATGTGAATTTAGTGGACCCAATTATTAAAGAGGAAAGTGAAGAATTTTTGAAGGAGAAGTTGGAGGGTCTAATGGCAAGTGCAATGGAGTTTCTAGATGAACAAGATGATGAGGAAGAGAGACTTGAGTTGATGGAAGAATTGGTGGATGAAGAAAGAATTAATGAGATTGAAGAAGTGGGAAGTGGAGAGTTAGAGACACAATTGCCTACACCACCAAGGTTAGAGTTGAAGGAACTTCCAACAACACTCAAGTATGCCTACTTAGATGAAGAAGAAAGAAGACTGGTTATTGTCTCTTCGGAATTGAATCAAGATGAAGAAGCAAGACTCCTTAAAGTCCTTAGAGTGCACAAGGCGGCAATTGGGTGGTCCATAGAAGACATCAAAGGGATAAGTCCCACCATTTGTATGCACAAGATCAATCTAGAAGAAGGTTCCAAGCCATCAAGAGAGGCTCAAAGGCGACTCAACCCCATCATGCAAGAAGTAGTAAAAAATGAAGTGTTGAAGTTGTTGAAGGTGGGCATTATCTATCCAATTGCGGATAGTAAATGGGTGAGCCCAATCCATGTGGTACCTAAGAAGTCGGGGATTACGATAGTGAGGAATGAAAAAGATGAACTCATCCCTCAAAGGTTGCAAACCGGGTGGAGAGTATGCATTGACTACCGGAAATTGAATGCATCAACAAGGAAGGATCACTTCCCCCTTCCATTCATTGATCAAATGTTGGAGAGACTAGCGGGGCATAGCCATTATTACTTCTTGGATGGCTACTCGGGGTATAACCAAATCACAATTGCACCGGAGGATCAAGAAAAGACAACTTTCACTTGTCCCTTTGGCACATATGCATACCGGAAGATGCCCTCTGGTTTATGTAATGCTCCTGGCACTTTCCAACGGTGTATGATGTCCATTTTCTCGGATATGGTAGGAAAAATCATTGAAGTGTTCATGGATGATTTTTCGGTGTTTGGAGGATCCTTTGATATTTGCCTTGACAATTTGACTTAAGTATTGAAAAGATATGAAGAGAAGAACCTAACCTTGAATTGGGAGAAGTGTCATTTTATGGTGACACAAGGTATTGTTCTTGGGCATGTGGTGTCAAGCCGGGGAATAGAGATAGACAAGGCAAAAATTGAAGTTATGAAGAGTTTGCCTCCACCAAAGACTCCCAAAGACAAGGTCATTCTTGGGCCATGCAGGTTTTTACTGACAATTTATCAAAGACTTTTCCAAGATTTCTAGACCTTTGTGTAATCTCCTTCAAAAAGAAGTGGAGTTTGTGTTTGATGAAGAATGCATGAAAGCCTTCAATACTCTCAAAGAAGCCCTCACATCAACACCTATCATTGTACCACCAAAGTGGAGCCTCCCTTTTGAAATCATGTGTGATGCATCGGATTATGCGGTTGGGGCCGTTCTTTGGCAACGAATGGACAAGCTTCCACATGCAATTTACTATGCTTCAAGGACTCTAAATGATGCTCAATTGAACTACTCTACAACTGAAAAAGAATTGTTGGTAGTTGTGTTTGCATTGGAGAAATTTCGGCAATATTTGGTGGGAGCAAAGGTAATTGTCTACACCGATCATGCGGCTATCCGGTATTTAATGCAAAAGAAAGATGCCAAGCCAAGACTCATCCGTTGGATTCTTCTATTACAAGAATTCGACTTGGAAATCAAGGACAAGAAAGGCAAGGAAAATGTGGTAGCCGACCATCTAAGCCGGTTGATACATGGGTCCAATGAAGAAGAAGACATGCTTCCCTTGAAAGAAAGCTTTCCAGATGAGCAATTATGGGTAGTTGGTGGAAAAGAGCCATGGTATGCCGATATTGTGAATTATCTTGTGAGGGATATAGTGCCCAAGGACCTATCTTATCAAGCCAAGAAAAGATTCAAGTTTGTGGCTAGACAATACTTTTGGGATGAACCCTATCTCTTCAAGCATGGGCCCGATCAAGTGATTCAAAGGTGTGTACTGGAAGAAGAGCAAGAAGGTGTGATCAAATTTTGCCATGAAATGCATTGTGGAGGTCACTTTAGTCACAAGAAGACCGTTCTCAAGATCCTTCATTCCGAATTCTTTTGGCCAACACTAAGCAAGGACACCTATGAGTTTTGCAAGAATTGTGATAGGTGTCAACGGATGGGTAGTATCGGGAAGAGAAATGAGATGCCCCTAAAAGGAGAATTGGTAGTGGAGCTTTTTGATATATGGGGTATTGACTTCATAGGTCCCTTTCCATCTTCAAATGGCAACAATTACATTTTGGTGGCAGTTGATTATGTCTCCAAGTGGATTGAAGCGGTGGCAACTAAGACGAATGATAGTCATGTGGTAGTGAAGTTTTTGAAAGAAGTTGTGTTCTCAAGATTTGGTGCTCCTCGTGCAATCATAAGCGATGGAGGCACCCATTTTTGCAACAAAATCTTTACCACCTTGATTAAAAAGTATGGAGTAACTCATAAGGTTGCTACACCCTACCATCCGTAAACTTCCGGGCAAGTTGAAGTGAGCAATCGGGAAATCAAGAGAATTTTAGAAAAGACAGTCAAGCCTAATCGGAAGGATTGGTCAATGAAGCTTAATGATGCACTTTGGGCTTACCGAACGGCATACAAGACCCCTCTTGGCACCACACCTTACCGATTGGTATTTGAGAAAGCTTGTCACTTACCGGTTGAGTTGGAGTTTGATGCTTATTGGGCAATTAAGAAGTTGAATGTTGATTTGGAATTGGCGGGAGAAGAAAGGAAGCTCCAACTAAATGAATTGGAAGAACTCCGGTATGAGGCCTATGAGAATGCAAAATTGTACAAGGAAAAGACCAAGAAGATCCATGACCAAGTGATCCTAAGGAAAGACCTCCATCCCGAGACGCTCGTACTTGTGTTTGATTCAAGGTTGAAGCTATTTCCGGGGAAATTAAAATCAAGATGGACCGGTCCATTCCGAGTGAAAGAAGTATTCCCACATGGTGCAATCGAAGTGCAAAGTTTGAGAACCGGAGACACTTTCAAGGTCAATGGACAACGAGTGAAGCCATACTATGGAGGAGCAAGGAGTGCATTCATGATCGAGCAAATCAAGCTTGGAGAGCCTTAGCACCCATCACCACGTCTTGCCTAGATGTTAAATCAAGCGCTTAGTGGGAGGCAACCCACTTAGGTAGTTTTAACTTAATGCATTTTTTTTTTGTTCAATTAATGAGTTTTTGGTATATATGGAGTGTTTCCCCAAACTTGTATTGGATTTTGAGTCAAGAAATTTGTTGAACAAAATGTGTTGAGTACCATATTCAAAACAGGTTTGGGGGTTGTCTTTTTGCATGATGAGTGTTGTGTAGTGTGCAGTTGGAATGAAGAATGCAGAATGAAGATTGCCAAATTTTCAGCAATCGGCGGTTGAATTTGGCGGCCATGCCGTCGAATGAAACCGCCGATCAAAAACAAAAGTTCTACCAAAGAACAGCGGTTAGAACGGCGGGCATAAATAGACCGCCGATTGAATCAGGTCTCAAAAACACAATTCGGCGGTTAAAACGGCAGTTGAAATGAAACCGCCGAATCAGGTCCAAAATGTCATTCAAGAATCGACGGGAAATTCGACGGTCTGGTCGCATAACATGAAACCGCCGAATTAACGAAACGACTGCGTTTTGCCCAAAACGTCGAATTCTGCGATCAAAAATCGATGGCCTGGCCGCCGATTTAAACCGCCGAATTCGAGATATCAGGTTATAAAAAGGCTGTCTCTTTCACGAGCCACACTCACAATTTCTCACTCAAAACACTCCAAAATCCTCTCAAGAAACATTCTTTTCCCTTCTTTTCTGATTTCAAGGCTTCAAGGTATGTTATTCTCCCCTCTAAACTTATTTTTACAAGATTAACTCTCTCCCTCCTCTCAAATTCAACTAAAATTCGCATGAGAATGTGTTAGGGTTAGGGCTTAGTCCGAAAATTTGGGGGTTTTGTGATTAAAGGCCAAATTGATGATAATGCATGCTTGGGTTTTGTTTGTGGTAGAAATAAAATACTCCTAGGATGTTGATTGATGTTTGCATGTGCCCTAATTTGTCAATTTTTGTTTTAGTGCGAATTTGGATGGATATTCTCTATTTTGTGAGTGTAAATAAATTGATAGAGATGACATTGTTGCTTGATGTGTTGAAAATACCTTATATTGCCATATTCTTGTGGGTTTAACATGCTTGCTTTGTTAAAGATTATTGTTGTAACTAAATGTGGGCATAAATTTGATTTTTGATGACAAATAATTGATTAGTTGTCATGTTGATATTGTATTGTGCCTATGTTGATGTTATCATAAAAAAATGTGGCATGTTGTGGCTGGATACTATGTGCTTTGGTTTTTGTTTGTGATGTGCAGAATTTTCGCCTCCCGAATGGCACCGAAAAAGGGCAAGGGAAAGGGCAAGGGTTCTGGCTCCCGTAACTGAAGGATTGATGAGCATAGCCTTCGCAACGCATTATATGCGGGTCGCCTCAACAACATTTTCACCAGAACCGTACACCATGACAGAGCCATAGATTTGGAAGACGTAGGCGGAATTGATATTGTGCATCAAGTGGAAGGAATGAGGTGGTGCCAATTTGTCACTAAACCCCGCAACAGGGCCAATGTGAGCATTGTTCGGGAGTTCTATGCCTCAATGATCCCTGATGAATTCCTGGAGGGGAAGTCTGTGAAAGTTCGAGATGTAGATGTGTTCATTCACCCCCAGGACATAAATGACTACTATGGTACCACTTCGCATGATAACCTTCCGAATGGGCTCCCGAAGGAAGGCACTTTCTGGTTATATGATTCTACACTTGCTGCGTCTCTCAGGAGAGAAATGAATGACAGTGGTTTGTGGGATGTAGACCATCATCTTCGTCAATCCAAACTACAGAGAGACATAGCCTTTTGGTCTATTTTTATGTCCCACTCTCTGAAGCCGACACAGCAGAGGACCAAAATTGTTCTGGATATCGCTCAAATTTTGTATTGCATTAAGAACCAGTTGCAGATAGATGTGGGCAGTTGATCCGCATGGCCATATGCAGAGCTGGAAAGACGAAAAAGTTGGTTATCCCTTTTCCATGCTTGATTGCTGATTTATGCAGGGATGCAAGTGTTCCAGAGCGACGTGGAGATGACTTGCTCACTATGGGGGATCCCTGCAACTCCAGAACCTTTCACGACTTGACAGAGCCTCAGGATGTGGAGCGCCTCCTACCATTGGGATCGAGGAAGAGACAGAGGTTGCTGCAGCAGCAAGGAGGAGATGAGGGTAGTGATGATGAGGAGGATCCTGGAGCAGTTCCAACTGGCATAGAGGCAGCTTCAGAGCAGAGACCGGCATGGTTTGATGCTTGGGTGACAGAGTACAATCAGCAGGCGCCACCATGGGTTGACACCTTAATCCAGGGCCAGAAGGATCAACAGAAATAGATAGATGAGCTGATCAAGGTCCTGAGGGAGAGCACATTCACAGCTTCAGAGCGTCGTGGTGGAGCAGGCCCCAGCTCAGAGCCCCAGGAGCAGCACTAGCAGGAGGATGAGCAGGCACATCCAGAGCACGATGAGGATGCACAATCAGATTTGTCCATCTGTTTTAGTTCACTTTCAGTTTTAGTTTCGCACTTACTTTTGGGCATTTTAGCACTTTACTTTTAGTCGGATTTTAGTTTTACTTTTCAGACTTAGTTTTAGTTGCTTATGCATGTTTCTTATCTACTTTTGGGAATTTTATTGTGCTTCATTGGATATTTTGCACATGGTTTTATGCATGACTTTTTGTTCATAGAATTTTTTGGGCGCCTTCCTTGCCGGGTCCTCATTGTCAACATTGGGGACAATGTTGGATTTAGGTTTGGGGGTGTGGATGTGAATGTGAATGATTTGACCTTACTTGACTTTATTTCTTTTGTAAAAAAAAAAAAAAAAAAAAATTTGGAACAAAATTTTTGCCAAGCTTGTGCGATATAGGCCATGAATGAGAATATTTTGCTTGGTTTGATACCTTTGTCATGTGCTCATTGACAATCTAAGATTGCATGCATGTTATGAGTTAGTCCCATACCTTCTTGATCTAAGTTGAGGTGGCCATTTGTGTGAGTGTGTAGGTCTATTAGTGGAGACTACCATAAGTTTACGTGCCTTAAAAAGCGATTCCATGAGGGTTAGGTTTCTCTTTTTGTATTCCTAAACACATCTCACATTTTATTGTGCATCATTGAAGTATCATCACATCATTTGCACCACTAGCCATAGAGCATTCATCAATTGTGGTTATCATGTCATTAGCTTGCAATTTCTTGTGGTTTGCCTACTTGAAAGGATGATATGACTTTTATAGGAAACACCGAAACACTTTCACTCAATTCCTATCTAATTGTGCTCAAGGGTCTAATAATGGTGGCCGAGCACCAAGCCAAACATTTTCCCAAACACCATTGAACCCAAACACAAGCCATACCTAAACTTTCTGATCTTGCATACTCAAGCTTTTGTAATGTGTATGCTCTTGTAATAAAAATAAAAAAATAAATAAATAAAAAAATAAATAAATAAATAAATAAAAATAATAAATAGAAATAAATTGAGCCTTGTATGAGTCCAAATTGGTGTTGCTCTCATTGAGTAGCAAATGTTGTTACAAGTTGCTCAAAATGAGCTTAGTTGGAATTTTTGTAGTTTTTGAGCTCAAACTTAGCTCATTGCTCTAGAGTTGTAAGCTTGATCGAAAATTCCCCACACTTCCCGTATCCACCATTCACCATACAACACCCTTGGCCTCATCAATTGGTAGGAAAAGTCAATTTGATCTTGTAGGTTTTCCATTTGAGAATGCAAGCTCTTGTCATGCTCTACCGCGTTCATGTTTTTTGGTTCCTTTCATGAGACTTATTCACTTAAAGAGCGTTCAATTTTTGAAATTCATGTATGCATCTTAATTTGCTCCCATTGCATAAACTCATTCGTATACGCTTGTATGAGTGTAAACCTAGGTTCTGAGAGGAAAAATAAGAGTGAATCTTGTAAGGACCTAGAGTCGAGGCGAAATATGGGTGAAGCGCTTGTGCAGGTGGTTGCCAAAGCTAGGACAATTTAGTGTGGGATTCATGGCTAGCATTGCACTCATTGGATTGATTTTGTGTTCTTTCAACTTTAGCACATATCTCATGGTATCTCATCACATTTGGCAATCGCACTCTTTTTGGTTGTTTTCATAATTGTGTATATCGGCAGTTTTAGTTCTAGTTCTTAGTTATGTTCTTTTGGTTTTTCGGATTTCCCTAGTTTTGTTTTTGAATTTGCTCGGGGACGAGCAAAAGCTAGGTTTGGGGGTATTTGATCGAGCCATTACATATATAGAATTTCGCCCTCGATTTTCGATAATTTTGATTGACTTTCGAGTAAATTCATAAAATTTATGGTTCGATGTTGATTGTACAGGTACTTTTTGTATTATGGGTGGAGGAATGAATAAATCCGGTGATTTTGGGCTAAAAGCGGCGAAAGGAGAGCATTTGGGGGCAAAATGGTCATTTGGCAAGAAAGGAAGAATTCTATGATTCAATTCGGCGGTCTGGCCACCGTTTGAAACCGCCGTTTCATTCCAGAAGTGTCAGGTTACATTCGGCGGCCACAGTTCAACCGCCGTTCCAACCGCCGATCAATTCCAGTAAGTCATTTTCAATTCGACGGTTTCCATTCGGCGGCCTGGCCGCCGTTTGAAACCGCCAATCACACGCCACGTCAGCAGCACCGGGATTTCAATCCTATTTCATGGGGCCCCATATAAATATCACCCTTTTCTCCTTCTCTCATCACTCTCCACCATTTCCATGAAACCCTAGCCTCTCTCTAAAACTCTCTAACCTCTCTCTAACTTCCATCACTCCAAAGCTTCATTAATTCATTTCAACTACATTCTTTCCATCTCATTTTGGAAATTAATTGAAGAGAGAATAAGGGAATCACCAAGGTCAAGGAGATTTCAAGCTCATCAAGGAACAAGAAGACTCATGAAGATTTTTATGGGTTTTCTCTACAACTCTTCTATTTTCATTTCTATTTCCATTATGTGTAACTAAACCCTTTTATTGGGGAATTGATGAGACAACTTATGTGATAATCCCATGTATTTGAACTAGTCATCTATTTATACAAATCCTCTCTTGGTACATTTTCATTTCATTGCCTTGAAGTTGCCATTTTTACTTGTTAATATTGGGGTTCAATTTAGCTTGTGGTAGAAATGGTTCACATATGAAGGTTGTGGTTTAGGGTTTGAATGGCTTTCAACTCATTCTCCAATCTTGAGCATATATGAAATTGAAAATTGATGCATGCATGTGTTATTTGGTACAAGACCTTTAATTTGTTCTTAAGAATATTATTTGGGCAATTACTCATAGTGGGGTTCACTTGGGTAAGAGCTTGAATCTATTTCCACCAAGACTCATAGTAGGGCTTACTTGAGTCAAGGTTTGAATTTGCACATTAATGAGTAAAATCAATTAAAGAACAACCCTTGAGTAGGATGAAAGTGCTTAATTGGACTAGTTCATTACATTAGGAAATCTTTTAGTTGTCAACTCAATTCCCCAATATCCATCATCATATATCACACCTTTCATTTCAATTACTTGTTTTAGATTGATTAATTTCATTTAGTTTAATTGTTGAAACAAATTCCAAAACCAAAAATGAATTTTACTTTTCCGCACGTAGTTTAGATTAGTGTACATAAATTAGTTATAGCCAAATATCCTCCCTTTCCCTGAGGAACGATCCCGCTTGCCATTATACATCTCATTCGATTTGTGTATTCCAAGTGTGGAATTTTGGTACTTGCAAAAGTCCGATCAAGCACCCAATTACATTTCTATCCTTAGTTATCTTTTATTTTTCTTATCTCATTTCCATTCTCTCTCACACACACGAACATGCTTACACTTCACACACTCCACTCTCACCTTGCCATGTTCCTATTTACATTGCTTTCAATAATTACTAAAACGTGAAATGATCGACGGATGACACCTCCTTGTGGACAATACCCTCGCTTACTGCTTTACTAGTTTTCAAAACTATAAAGCACATTGCGTAGGACAACTTTATAAATTCTTTTGAATTCGCAATTTGATAACGACACAAAAAGCGCGTTCATCTACTACATTTAAACCCGGCAATGTCCTCTAGTCTCTCCGCTCGAAGTAGTAAACAAGAGAAACCTTCTGCACAAATAAGGAATAGGTACGGGGATAGCGGATCCCCCTGTCGCAACCCCCTAGAAGGCCTCAGGTTGCCCCGGATTTCCCCATTAACGATACAAGAAAAGGAAACCGATTTCATGCATCTCATCACACGGTCAATCCAAGCATCTGAGAATCCCAGTTTATTCATCATACCAACTATGAAGTCTCATTCCACACGGTTATAAGCCTTCGACATGTCAAGTTTGAGATCCAATGCCACTCTTCTACCTTTTTTCCGCCTCTTCAGCGTATGCATGCACTCAAAACCTGTGATGGCGTTATCTGAGATCAAACATTCTAGAATGAAAGCACTTTGCGTCTCAAAAATAACATCCCCTAATGAACTTCTAAACCTATTCGCTAAAGCATTCGCAACAATGTTATACGAAATGTTGCATAAACTAATTGGCCTAAAGTCAACATCCTCTCCGCCCCCTTAACCTTCGGAATTAACGTAATTAATGTTCGATTAACCTCATCAATTTTTTAGCCTTAAAACTTGGTTTTTAAAAGTGTGCACATTGCTTCTCTTATATGTTTTGTTTGAGTAAGTTGAGTTTGAAAATATGTAAGTTATGGATGCACCTAAGAGTCTTTTGACTAGTACATGAAAGATGACCTATGGTTAGTATCCATTTTGTTTCGGCAACTACATAAAACTCAACAGGTACCTTCGTGAAAAGGGCTACACATATTGGTTGTGCATCCGCCCAATGTAGAAAAGGGCTACGTCAATGTGATGAGTGAAAGTCATCATGAAGTGTTAAAAAAAAAAAAAAAAAAAAAAAAAAAAAAAAAGAAAAAGGAAAAGTCAAATAAGTGTTGAAGAGAATCAAATAAAAAAAATCTTTGATTAAAGCTCTAAAAAGCTTAAAGGAGTATAGTTGAAAATTGAGATTGCTCGGGTTGAAAAACAAAAGTGGATTGATGAGCCACATGCACGCACATGTTCATATGTTAAAAGCTATTCTCTTAAAGCAAAAATTTTGGATGATAATCGGTTTGACCTTAAATGGAAAAACTTAAGATGAATAGATATTGATATAGTTTTGCATGTTGATAATCCAATTACTCCTTTACATATGCTTGAAGCAAATTCACACACACACTCACATACACTTGATTTGCTAGCAATTTTAGAAGAATTATGAGAGAGGTTGAAAAATCTTGGTGTATCTCTCATAGTTTGTAAAGCTTATTTTGTTGAATTTCTTTAAAATTACTTGAGTATGTGATTGTGTGGATATCATTGTGAACAATGTCCTATCTTAATCTTAGATAGAGCATTTATTAAGGAGCATTGTATGCTAGACTTTGTTCTCTTTTACGATATGTTCACATGATTTATTTTGATAAAAATGGCATAATTGAATCTTGAAAATGCATGATACTTATCTCATATATTTGCCTCTTTTCCCTTGATTATCCCTAGTTTGTTTATTTGACTATTCGTTGACAAAAAGAGCGAGAAATGTGTTGCTCGATTAATGGGAGTTATTAAGAAGAGATGTTTTGCGTTGAGCTATTATATGAGATCGGGTGTTTGTTTATTGTGTTTATGAATATATCTCACCAATCTTCTTTGTAAAAGATGTTCTTGTTTGTTTGGTTGTATCTTTCTCATAGGTGCTTTGATGGTTAAAGAAGGGATTCTTGAAGACTCATGAAGACATGAAGACATTTTAGTCTAGGGATCTCTCCGTAATGTGAGGATGTGTGAATACGATCAATAATGAGAAAATTTGAGTGATCATTGTATGGTGAGGTTGAGGTTTTGTCATGGAATAGCAAAATGGGGAGATTGTTAGGTTTTAGATTTGTATTGGCTTAATTCCATAACAAAACTCTTTTTTTTTTTTTTTTGGATATTGATTAGTTGCTTAGGTGGTTCATGTTTGATATGAGCTTCAACGAAGGAAAGCAACTTCTCATGCAAAGTTCGTCTTCAAGGGGAAAGATGCTTACTTAGACACTAAAGTATCGAGATTCTTTCTCCTTGAAACAAATATGATGGTGTGTGTGTGTGTGTGTGTGTGTGTGGGGGGGGGGGGGGGGGGGGGGGGGGGGGGGGGGGGTGGGGTGGGGGGTGTGAATAGATTTTAATCAAGATAATTACCAATTTTTCTTGATTAGTCAATATTCAATAAAAACCCTAAACTAGTCAAAAATACAATCAACTTAATCTAAGTGCGGAAAACAATAAATTGCAAGTTGATTGATTTACGTGAGAAACCCTCAACAGGAAAAAACTCATGGGCTAATATGCTAGCCATACACGGTCCTCAAATCCACTACTTGTAATGATGTTTACAACCTAGGTTGACCACCGTTCAAACCCTACACAGTCACTAACCCACCACTACTACCCAACGGGCCTTTAATAGCGATTCTAGACCTACTTGCTTGCGCACTAAGCAATCTTAGCCACAAGACTTAATTCTCAATGAAGAGATCAATAACCTAAGTGGATATCATGGTATTCAATATGCAATTAATGCTAGGTTACACTAAATGCTTATATAGAGATTAAATATGTCAATAATCAATCCTAGATATCAATATTGCTATATGACATAGCATACAACATAGCTATCATAGATAAAGCAATCTTAGGCAATAGCTATTACAATACAACTCTCAATCAATCAACACAATAATCTCAATCTTGTAAATAGAACTGGGGGAATTACAGTTTGGTCCTTATCTTTTAAGGAACATCACTTTTTTACCCGACTTAGGTGTATTAGGGTCTTTAGTCCTCATCTTTTTGGAAATGCATCAAAAAGGTCCCTCTGACCAAAAATGTAACAGTCAACGTTAACAGATATGAGAAAAAGACGGTCTTAGCCTTATGCACTGTATTTGTGTGAAAAGCAACTGTTTAACATGGATAAATAGACTTAAAACTCTATTTATCAGCAGTTCCTCCATCATTTTCCAGTTGCCTTAGCCATCCCTACCACCCATCCCAATATCAGCAAATCAAAAACCCACTCGTCACCGTCAAGTCCCCTCGTCGTCGTGAAGCCACTATTTGCCGTTAAGCCGCCTCGTCGACGTCATCTTTCATGAAACGAGATGAAACGAGGACACGTCACTTTCATCATCGTCCTCACCGTCCTGTTGGTCGCTTCTGGCTGTAGTCACGCCATCCTGCCGCACCACCGAACCATCCACCACTTTCCTTTTGTCTGCTACCGGCTACAAGGTTAGTTACTTTAATTATTTTTTAAAGCAAATGGGTTGATTAATTGAAATTGTTAAAATTTGATTATGTAGAAATCAAAATAGAAAAAGGGTCGTTGGGTTTGGCGTCTATGAGGTAAGCAGTTCATCTTGGCATCTTTTTGTTTTTCTTTTATTGGTTAGAATTCGTGAACTTGTTCATTATTAACACTTAACAGTGATTCTAAGACAGCTGTGAGTTGGGTTTCAGGTTGCATTTATGGAAATAATAATCATGACCAGGTTATAGGCAATATTAGAAGCTGGCTAGATAATATCTATTTGGCAGCGGTGGAATTTCGTCCAAGAATGACAAATTCTTTTGCTGATATCCTTGCTAAGAAAGGATTGCAGCAGGGCACTGATGAGTTATGGTGGAGTGAGTCTTAAGTTGGCTTGTCTGTTTCTTTCTGTTTTTGCCTTTTTGTTTTTGGGTTCTTCTGGGGTTGTTTTCCCCAGTTTTCTGTTGGGTTTTGGCTGTTTGTTTTCTGTTTGGGCGTGTGGTGTGTTTGGCTTTTGTGGGTTGGTTACATTGTAGTGTGCCTGGCTTGGTGCCTTTTTTTTTTTTTTTTTTAATATGATTGCCTTTTTAAAAAAAATAAATTATTAACACTTAATAGGGTTGACGATTTTGTAATTCAATTTGATCTTTTTGTACCTTTCAGGCTCTGGAATTGCTAAGTCTTAATTTTTATGCATGGTAGGATATGATTTTGATATGGAAGAGTGGGAATTGTGTGGATTGGTTTCGTGTTCTTGGTTTTGTTGTATTCATTGTGGTCATTGACTAGTGCAATTCGGTTTCTAAAAGGTGCAAATGGGTTTGATTTTATTAATCTGATATCAATTGGGTTTGTTGCAATTTTCAGATTTTTTGTGTTTTCATTGATTTTTCAATGTTGGTATGTTAAGTGTGTAATGTTTGCTAATTTTGACCTCATGCAGTCATGTGTGTCTTAGTATTGCTTTACTGATTTTCTCCTGTCCAACTAAAAACTTTTGTAATTCAAGGAATGATAGCTGGTTATGCCTACTATTTTCTTAAAGACGCGTATCCAAGAATGACAGGTCGCCGTCCCTTAAAACATCGTCCTTCATCAAAGCACTTTTCGTAGATGATGTTGTAGTGGTAGCATAGCCATTGAGATTCGCAGTACCACAAGTAGAGGAAGTTCACTAGGATTAAAAAGCCATACCTTTGGAGATCAAGACGTCTCTGGTCAAGAGAAGCGCGTACATTTTGAAATTAACTCTGTATATGATGTTATTAGATCGGTTTCAGATTTAAGGATGAGATGAGCTTTTGTAATTTACTATAGAGGACTTGTGGTTGTAGTTAAGTTATATGTGAAGCTTTAGCAACTATACATTTACATGAACCAATGTTTTAATATCTGAAGCTTCCTGTTAAGTTGTATCTGCACATGCAATTTAATATGCAACTTCTTGAGCAACTTATATCTTGTGGTTGTGATTTGTGTGAACAAAGTAGAGATTGTTGTGTGGCTATTAGAAGTGTGATATTTGCAGAGACCGAAAAAAGATATGGATTTGTTGAAATTTCAAATGAAACTCTGTCAAAATTTTGTAAATAATGTACTAAGGCCAAAATTTTAACATTATTATCCCATAGAAATTTTGCCAAAATTTTTATAAATTTTTCAAGCCTCAAAATGATGGCATTTAAAGCTCTTGCAGCATCTTCCAAATCCTAAATTTGGATACTTTGTCTCTATAAATAAATGCTGCTAATAACAAACCAAATAAAATGATTGTATCTTGAGATGCCAAACTCTCGGCGCAACAACAATGCAACATTTACATCCAATTATGTGACACCTGACATGGAGTAAATGCAAAAAATTTATGCATGTTAACAACAAAAACTGCCTCAAATTGGAAGATAATAGCCTTAAATCAAACAAATACATAAAAATAATGCATCTTAAACAACAAAAACAGTTACATCCAATAAATCGCATCATAACCTACTGTTATCATTCACATAATTCTCAAGAATCCAAATACTTACAAACGTCATCAAGCATAATTAAAAAAATAGTAAACTACTACATTTCAAACCGACGAAAGTGGAATGTTTTGAGCAAAAAAATGGCAGAAAAATCTACTAACATAATCTACTGCCATCATATTCCCATGTAGGAATCACCAAAAAAAAAAAAAAAAAAACACTTCTAAGTAAGCCTTCAAAGATGAGAAGTGGAACCTCTCTATGAGCATTTATCAGAGACTGGAACACTCACAACAGTAGTTAAGTGTGTTTGACCCTGTATAAAAGGGGGAGAATTTGTAATGTATTGAATGTTAAAATTCTAAAGAAAAAAAATAGAGCTTAGTAATTGTACCTGATTCGCTCCACTTGAAGTCGCTGTTTCAGGTGCCATAGCATTTTTCTGTTTTCTTTTTTGCTGCAAATAATCAAATTAAATATTGTAGTCTCATATGTAACTACTGTAATTCGTAATTAAACATTGTAATTAATATTTAGTCTCACCTTTTTTTTTAATTTGCTTCCACCATTACTGGTACATGTCCTTTTGTTGTGTCCTATAGTCCCACATTTTTTGCACTTACTGGAAAATATCCTACTAGCTACAAGCCCTTCATCAGGTGACAAAGTCGTTATGTGTGTATTTAAAAGCACTTGTCAAACACAATTTGTAAACCTAGCAGTGCTTATAAGGGTTTTGAAAACTCATATATAGTGGCAAGCAAGGGTCATCCACAGAGATAGGGATTTAGCTAAAACTAATCTAAATTTAAGTGATATTAGTGCAATAAAGATGAATGGTTGATAATGTTGAAATGTAAACTAGCAAATACTTACTTACGAAATTAGAAATGTAACTAAAGATGGAATATGAATGAAAAGAAAGATATGTATGATGGAGACTAGGGAGTTAACGGATTATAAAGCAAACATCTGGGCAAATGTAATAAACTAGTAAAATATGCATGTTTTGACGATTGTAGCCAACCTAGGGTGTATAGGTTGGCTATCTATCCCTACCAAGGGGCCAATTAGGGTGTATAGAAGGCCTCCTAATAGGGATTGGTCCCTCCCAAACAACCAACCTATGGTGTATAGCGTTGGTGAAATTTCCCTTAAGTAGTAGTGAAATATACCTAGAGGGGGGGTGAATAAGTATAGGCTCCAAATTCTCCCAATTAAAAATTAATGCGGAAAATTACAAGGCAAATGCACACTTGATTAGATTTAGCAAATGAATTGATTTTACTAAGACAAGAGTTAATCAATTTTACAAGATGTACAATCAATGTAATATATAGAAGATAAAGGAAAGTAAAGCAAAATTGAACACAATGATTTTAACGTGGTAAAACCTCAATGAGGAAACATCCACGGGTTGATACCACAACCACCGGCGAAGCAATCCACTATGTGAAAAAGGACTTACACACTCAAGCTATCACTCATGATATCCGCTCAAGCTATCAACTCCTAATCTACCCTCGGGCTAGTGAATCACCAAGCCTACTTCCTATCCGAGATGTGTCCTACACCTCTAGAAAGAAACTTCCTATCCAAGACGCTCACGTCTCTAGGAAGATTTCGTGCTTAGCTATCCGGCTCACAAAGATCCTAGTTAAGCTCTCCTAGCTCAACCATCCGGAGTACCACACTCCTAGCTAAGACTTTTGCTTGACTATCCGGACCACATGTCCTAGTCAAGACTCCCTTGCTCTACACAAAGCTTCACTCATTTTGCAAGAGACTTCAACCTTATGCAAGGCTATGATCTAAAGTGATGCAAATGATGCAAGCACAATCAAATTAAGCTAGATGATCAATCAAGCAAAATGTACATGTTCAATGATAATCTAGAATTTGCTTTCAACACACAATCACAAAAATTATCTAGAAATCAATACATGTAAAACAATAAGAACAAAGGTATGAATATTCAATTTATCACACTAAAAACCTAGTTCTTAGATCATGAAATAAAACATAGAAAATAACATGAAGCACATCACACATATATTTTCTAGAATCAATTTCATGATAAATCAAGTTTAGCACATATATGTTCAAAAACAAATCACAAAGCTAAAACTCAATTAACAAATGATCAAACAACCCTAGCAAGTGATCTAACATACTTCTCAACAAATTTCATCAATCAAATAGTAAGAATCAAGAGATGATCAAAGATGAAATCGAAAAAGAAGAAGTTGAAAATCAAACACTGACCACGTACTGAAAATGCTTCAGCTGAGAAAAATGGTGAAGTCAGCTGCCTCTGGAAATGCTTGGGGTTTGTAGCTCTCTTCGAGACCAACAATTTTAGTTTTTGAATCGATTGATTTCGAGTTCGTATGAGAGAGATATGATCAAAACAAGTAAACAAAAATTGTGAAGAAAAACTGCAGAAAATCGTGAAAGTGTTCTTCAAAAAATTGCATAAGTGTTGGCTTAAAAGGAGGGAAAGGAGAAATTTTTCCGAGCGAATCACGTGCTGCCATGTCACCACCTTGTGGGGGGCACGTGGGGCCCACGGGAACAGAGGGCTCCCTTACCCGTGGGGCCCACGGCCTCCCTCACGGGCTGGCCAAGTGGCCACACGTGATTCACACTTCTCTCGCGCGCTCCCTCGGTTCGTTGGCCCATATCTTGAGTATCCGACCTTCGATTTCGAATCTGTTTTTGGATTACGAACCATGACTCCCTCACGCACGACTACGACTACGACTACTCAACTTTGAAAAATGG
Source organism: Acer saccharum (assembly GCA_030490815.1). Classification (NCBI taxonomy): domain Eukaryota; kingdom Viridiplantae; phylum Streptophyta; class Magnoliopsida; order Sapindales; family Sapindaceae; genus Acer; species Acer saccharum. The sequence goes on along the minus strand of CM059877.1, from coordinate 30,041,261 downwards.
TTGAGAAATCATCTCGGAATCCGATGATGAAGTCAACACAACAAATGAGAACGAAAAGTAGCATAGTCAACTTGTTTGGACTCGAAACCTTATGAATGAGTAACCGAAACGACCGAAACTCGAAAAGGCATTAAATAAGAACATGTTCAAGTCCTAAACACAAAATATGAAAACAAATAAACACATATTCACACAAACATGCCATATCAAAGAGATAGTCACAAAGCATGCATTTTCACAATGTTTGTCAATACAAGTTCAATGCATGAGCATGCTATGAAGTGTGTGAATGTGTTATACCAAATGTTTGAACCACAATGCAGGGACACACATGTATGAATTGTGTGTGTGTACGCTAACGCCTTGCAAGAGGGTGGAAGTCAAGATTTACCTTTGACGTTTTTCACCTCTTGAAGACGACTTTTGCACTAGACGTTGCTCTTCACTCTTTGAGCTTCCTTTCTTCAAATAATGTCCTAAGCAACAACTAATACAATCATAGAGTGTTTTGCAATGGAATCAAGCCAATACAAATAGTGAACCTTACAGTTGGTTATTCGGTTAGGACCTTAGCAATGAAGCCCGTATACCTATCTCGAGCTCAACCATCTAGGGTAGCCACCTAGGGTGTATAGAATGACTTCTAGCCTCTCACTAAAACTGTCCTAGGGTGTATAGACACGAACACCCATTAGATGCCAGATGAAGAACGTGGTTATCGAGTCAGGATTACGAGAATCCCATCAATTCATGAGAGCAATAAATAACTATATAGGATGTATATCTAGTTGCCTAAAAAGATAGAATCCAATGAAATCCATACAAACTCATCAATAAATCAAATAGAAGATAGATATATAAAAGAAATAAAGCTTATATACAAAAGCCCAATCATTTACAAACTAATCCATAGAGCCCCTTAGTGGGGTTTAGCTACTCATTGACAATAATGAAAAGAAGAGAAAAGATGAGGAATAACCTTTGAAGATCATCTCCACCTTGAATATCCCATAGATGTAGAGTATGAAGCTTATGAAATGAGAAGAAATGGATTGCTTAGTCTAGTTACAACTTTTAGAATTTCTAAGTGTAAAAGCTACTAAAAACATTACATACACTTTCTATTTATAGTCCCCAAAAATAGGTTACAAAATCAGCTTAAAAATAATATTTGACACGAGGGAGTGTGGGTGGAGTGCGGGTTAGTGACCCGCACTTTATCATTTCCTTCGATTTTGGACTCCCGGATCTGAGATGAAGTGCGTGTGAAGTGCGGTTGGATGACCTGCACTTACCTGCACTTTATCATCCTTCAGCAATCAGGTCCTCTGGTCTAGCCAGTAGTGCGGGTGGAGTGCGGTTGGGACTCGCACTCACCCGCACTTTACCCACTTTCAGCAATCAAGTCCTCTGGTTTGGGCAGTAGTACGGTTGGGACCCACACTCACTCGCACTTTATCCTCTTTCAACAATCAAGTCCTCTGATCTAGGCAGTAGTGTGGGTGGAGTGTGGTTGGGAACCGCACTGACTTGCACTTGTTGTAGCCTCTGATGCTTTTCTCTCTCATTTTGTAATTCTTGGTCCTTTTTTCACCCGAAAGTCCTGCAATGCGCTTTAATCACCCGAAATAGGGAAATGCCTGCAAATACGAACATAGAGCCTATAAGCGACGCTAAAACGCACGAAAGCGATACAAAGGTTACGGGTTTAGGGGCCGAAATATACAACATATTTGGCGCGATCAAATACCGCCAAACCAAACCTTTGCTCATCCTCGAGCAAAACAAAAAGGAAAACAAACAAGACGGAAAGACAACCGACTCGATATAAAAAGTAATCCTAGAAACTTAACAATAATTCCAAAAAGGGTCGCAAGTCCAACCAGTGATGTGATACAAGAATGTGTAAATGAGAGAAGTAAACATATGCATATTATCTAAAGCAACTTGGAGATACCAAAAGGAAGCTCGCAAGAACACAAGTCCCACACCTAAAGGTACTCATGCATTAGGGACTACTCACTCTCACGTCTTGAGCGTAATTCGCTTCAATTCTAAACTCACGTGATTCACTCTTTTCTTCTCCTTTTAAAGCCCTAGGTTCCACACATACATATATGCAAAGATGAATGATGCATAGAATTTAAGCAATGTCTATCCTAGGAAAAGATCACCATGCCATGAATGTGAAAGATCAAGTGTCAACCCTCATTCCAAATTTAGACTCATTATGGATCAAAAAGGACTTTTCATTGGTTGTAACTTGGCCATGGTGTGTAATTAGGTAATACAACAAATATGGACAATTTGGAGTTCAAAATTACCAATCATGCTAGAATAAGTCCACACACCCTTACAATGCTCTTTATCTTCATAAGAACTCGCACGCTAGTGCTTTAGGCATTTATTTTACCCACATTTATGCTTACAATGTTTATACTCTTTATTGTGAGTACTTAGCAACAAATACTATGAGAATCTTTTGGTTTTCTCATTTTCCTTTCTTTGAGTTGCTCATTTTTCTTTCATTTGACAATTAAGGCTCATAAGTACTAAATTTTTGGTACTTTTACAATTTAGCCATTTGCTTAGCATATTTTCAATATATTTTTTTCTTTGTACACGCTTTTTGACAATTAGAGCATAACTTCCTATTCATTACCACCATCACACATCCTAAACATAATTAATAACAAAGGTAGGCATGTGTTTAGGCTATGAGGTATATGGTTATACGTGGTACCAATTGAAAGAGTAGTGTTTGGCTTCATATTGGCTTTGGAGCACACAATATGGATAGGAAAGTGTTTAGACTCTTGTAGGTAATTCAATTTACACACATTGCCTAATATCAAGTCCACAATCATCTAGCAAGTGAATGATCGCATCAACAAGCACTTCACTATATGATATGCAATGTCCTATGGTATGTGACGTATATGACGAGATAAGTGTTTAAGAATAATCAATACTACACTCAAAATGCGCAATTTAAACTTGTGTTTATAATCTCACGGATATCTCCACTATTAGGACAAGACGTGAAAGCGCCGAGTCCCCTCAGCTTAGCACCATAGGATGGGACTGACCCATGAAGGTGTAAGCGAAACCCTAAGGTGGTACCAAGCTACATCACAAGATTACAATGCATATGAAGAACTCGCCAAAAACACACACTAAAGGCATCACACCCAAACTAATTAAAGCTCAAAATTTTTGGCCAAGCGACTTGGACACTAAAAAGACTCAAAAGACTCAAGAAAAGACTCAAGATGACTCTAAAAGGCGACTTCCCCCCCAAACCAAAACTCAAAGAGAACAGCTTAGAGGGGTAAAAATACCTTACAAGACTACAAATAGGCTCTAATAATCAACATGAATCCACAACATGTCATTTAAAGCATTTGTTTAACCTAAATCAAGCATAATCTTAAATTGGCGGAATGGGGTTAAATAACCCCCAAACCGGATCTTTTCATAAGATCAAAACATTCATATCAACCAAATATTTCAAATTCACTTATAACAATATGAACACAATTAAGCGCAAAATTTGAGAGGTAGAAACTCCCTTAGAAGAAAGATAGGCTCTATTATGTGCAACCTATAATGTAATTCCCAACAAGATGAAGAACCTAGCACAAACACAACACCTCTACCAAATGCAAGTTAAATTCAATTCAAAACATAGTGTATAATGTTCATAGAAATTCCAAATAAAAACAAAACAAAAAGAGCTAAAAGGAATAGGACCTCAGTGGGTTGCCTCCCACAAGCGCTTTATTTAAAGTCTAGGCAAGACATGATAAGAGCTCTACGGCTCGATAAGCTCCATACAACCAACTCCCTTGCTACTATCTTCAAACCCCAAGTATGGCTTAAGCCTATGTCCATTCACCTTAAATGTAGCATTGTCTTTCAAACTCTGGATTTCTATTGCTCCATTAGGTGAGACATCAATAACACGGTATGGTCCTGACCATCTTGATTTCAACTTCCCTAGAAATAGCTTCAAATGGGACTCATAGAGCAACACGAGCATACCATGTTGGAGCTCCTTTTTCACTAATCACTTGTCATGATTGATTTTGGTTTTTTCTTTGTAAATCCTCGAACTCTCATAGGCTTCTAACCTAAATTCTTCCAACTCGTTCAACTAATGGCATCTTTCTTCACCCGCTTTGTCATACTCCCAGTTTAACTTCTTGATTGCCCACCAAGCTTTATGTTCTAGTTCTACCAGTAAATGGCAAGCCTTACCAAATACCAACCTAAACAGGCTCATACCAATGGGAGTTTTGAAAGCCGTCTGGTATGCCCACAAAGCATCAAGTGGCTTCATTGACCAATCCTTTCTAGTAGAAGAAACCGTTTTCTCCAAAATCTGTTTGATGTGTCTATTGCTTACTTCAACCTATCCGGATGTCTGTGGGTGGTATGGTGTGGCTACCTTGTGGCAGACCCCATACTTCTTCAATAGGCTGCCCAATATCTTATTACAGAAATGGCTTCCTCCATCACTGATGATCACTCGTGGAATCCTGAATCGAGCCAAAATGTTATCCTTTACAAATTTTAACACAACATGACTGTCGTTAGTCTTTGTAGCGATTGCCTCCACCCATTTCGAGACATAGTCAACTCCTACCAAAATATAGATATTTCCACCTGATGGTGGGAACGGTCCCATGAAGTCTAGTCCCCAAGTATTGAATATTTCTACCACCAAGATTCCCGTTTGTGGCATCTCATTTAGCTTACCGATATTCCCCGTGCGTTGACATTTATCACATGCCACACAAAATGAGTAAGCATCCTTAAAGAGTGATACCCAAAAGAAACCCGATTGAAGTACCATTAGTGCAGTTGTACGTGCGCTAAAATGGCCCCCACATTGCAATTCATGACAGAATCACACACTGTTTTGCCTCTGGCACACACCTTCTAATAATCTGGTCGGCACCGTGTTTGAATAAATAAGACTCATCCCAAAAGTATTCCCTCGATCTTCTGATGAACCTATTTTTGCCTTGCCAATCTAACTCAAGAGGAAGCATTCCATGAGTTAGGTAGTTTGCCAGATCTGCATACCAAGGCTCCTCAACCTATACTGCCCATAAATGCTCATCTGGAAAACTCTCTCTTAACGGAACCCCATCTTCGCCTTCGAGATTTTCTTGCACCAACCTACTAAGGTGGTCTGCCACTACATTCTCACAACCCTTCTTGTCCCGGATTTCTAAATCAAACTCTTGTAGCAGTAATATCCACCTGATTAGCCTAGGTTTTGCTTCTTTCTTTTGGAGTAGGTACCGTAATGCTGCATGGTCAGAATACACCACTACCTTAGCACCCACCAAGTATTGTCTGAATTTTTCAAGTGCAAAAATGACAGCAAGTAATTCCTTCTCTGTTGTTGAATAGCTCAATTGTGTGTCATTTAATGTTCATGACGAGTAATATATAACATGTGGGTCCGTGTCCACCTTTTGACCCAAAACCGCACCTACGACATAGTCAGATGCATCGCATATTACTTCAAAAGGTAAATCCCAAACTGGTGGTGCTATCACTGGTGTTGAGGTCAAAGCCTCCTTCAGGGCTTCAAATGCCACCAAACACGATGGGTTAAACACAAAATCCTTGTTCTTTTGTAGCAACAAGCATAGAGGTCTGGAGATCTTTGAGAAATCCTTGATGAATCTCCTATAAAACTCGGCGTGGCCAAGGAAAGACCTGATGTCTTTAACAGTTCGTGGTGGTGGCAAACTCTTGATTACCTCGACCTTTACCTTGTCTACCTCAATCCTTTTATTAGATATGATACGGCCCAGGACAATTCCTTGTTGTACCATGAAATGGAACTTTTCCCAATTTAGGACCAAGTTGTTCTTAATGCACCTTTTAAGTATTAAGGTCAAGTTACCAAGGCACAAGCTGAAGGAGATCCCAAAAACTGAGAAGTCGTCCATAAAGACCTCTATTATCTCCCTCACCATGTCACAGAACAAAGACATCATACACCTTTGAAACGTCATCGGAGTGTTACAAAGGCCAAATGGCATTCTTCGAAAGGCATATGTTCCATATGAGCAGGTGAATATGGTTTTCTCTTGATCCTCTAGGGCGATCACTATCTAATTATACCCCGAATAACCATCCAAGAAGCAATAGCACTGGTGTCCTGCCAACCGTTCCAAGACTTGGTCTATGAAAGGCAATGGGAAATGATCTTTCTTGGTGATGGTGTTCAATCTATGGTAGTCTACGCAAACGCGCCACCCTGTCTGAAGCCTTTGTGCCACCATCTCATTCTTGTCATTCTTCACCACTGTAACTCCTAATTTATTTGGTACAACATGGATCGGACTCACCCACTTACTATCTGAGATCCTGTAGATGATCTCGGCATCTAGAAGCTTTAGTATCTCTTTTTTAACAACTTCCTGCATGATCGGGTTCAGTCTCCTTTGTGGCTCCCTTGTTGGTTTTATGTTTTCCTCTAGCAAGATCTTGTGTATGCATATGGTGGGACTTATACCTTTTAAATCATATATAACCCACCCAATGGAATTCTTATATTCTTTCAAAACCGTAAGCAAATCTTCTTCTTGGCTCTTTTCTAAATCGGCGACAATTATCACGGGATTCCTCTTTTCCATATCTATGAATGCGTACTTTAAGTTGGACGGAAGTGCCTTCAATTCAACTATTTGAGGTGTCTCTTTCGATGGCAAAATATCGTCACCGCCTTCTACCTTTTTGAATTCTTCCTCCACAGCGACATCTACTTCCTCCTCAAAGAAATCCACAGTTCTACAGTCGTGGGAGCCAATTGGGTATGTTAAAGAGTCAAAGATGTTGAACTCCACCGTTTCATCTAACACCTTCATGGTAAGCTTCCCTGCATGCATATCTATTACAACCCTAGCAGTTGCCATGAAGGGACGCCCCAAAAGTAACTTCACATCCCTCTCATCTCTATCTTCATCCATGTCAATCACCACAAAGTCGACAGGTATGATTAGCTTCTCAACTTGAATCAACACATCTTCAACAATACCCTTAGGACTCCTTACCGAAGCATCCGCTAAAACAAGGGACATGGTGGGTTTTCTAAGGTCATTGAGGCCAAGCTTCTTATAGATAGAAAATGGCATGAGGTTAATGCTTGCTCCCGAATCCAACATCGCTCTTTCGTGATTCGACCCACCAATTGTTATATCTATTATAAAGCTCCCTGGGTCTTTCATTTTCAGAGGCAATATCCTCTTAATCACGGCACTTATGTTCTCATTTAGAAGCTCTTGTTGTTTCGGCCTAAACCTCTCTTTATCCTTGCTCAAGTCTTTGAAAATTTTTCGATAAGCCAGCATTTTCTGAATGGCATCTAAGAGTGGCAAATTGATGGTTACTTTTGAAAGGAGGTCATATATGTCCTAGTGTGACTTATCCATTTTAGAGTTCTTCAACCTTACGGGAAATGGCATAGGCGGCATATAGGGGGTTGGTGACTTATTGAGTTATGGCATTGCTTCCGGACTTGCTACCTCAACATCGCTTTCCTTTTCCAACTCCTTCTCACCCTTCCCTTTCGATTGTACAACCTCATCCTCTTTCCTAGCAACCTCTTTGTTGCTATCTCCCATGGTCTTTCCACTTCGAAGGACTGCCCTTGCGCTAGCTTGCTCAGGTTGGCTTGGGAATCTCCCCTTCTTTCTTTCTTGAAACAATTTCGCCAACTGCCCAATTTGGAATTCAATTCTATGAATGGAGGCATCCATCTCACTTGACTATCTCTCATTTTTCCACATGTATGTTTCCCAACTCTCTACATGTGCTTGCTGTAGCAACTGGGCCTCTTGTGTATCTTGTTGGGCTGATTGCATGAATTCTCTTATCAATTCATCTAGTAATCCCCTATCCAGTTGACAGGAATCACTGCATCCTAAGTTGTTGGAACACCCCTCATCTGGAGTCTGTGACGCTTGTACAGTTTCCACCTCTCCTTGCTTAGATGATAGGGTCTCCTCATCCCCTTGCAAATAGTCCCTCAGAAGATCTGCAAGCTTTTCTTCAACTGAAAGGTTTCCAACCTCATTGCAATCCTCTTAGAAATCTTGATTCTTCCCCCAATCTTCACTAAATGGGTCAATATCTAGGTCGTACGCCGACTCTAAATTCTGTCAAGAATAGTCCATGATCCTAAAATATAGTGAAACAAAACTACCCCAATGTAATCACACTATTTCCAAAAGCAAATTTGATATCGCAAGTAAAGAACGAAAAATACTACAAAATGCTAATACTACTTGAAAAGTCCTGGAGGCGTGTTTAATATAAAGCTAGAGGGGGGGTGAATAGATTTTAGCTAATTATTACCCAATTTTCGCGTGCATGTCAATTTTACGAAAATACCCCTAGCAAGTTAAATATACATACAAGTGTAATAAGATGCGGAAATAATAAATGACACTTGATGTTTACGTGGAAACCCAACCACTGGGAAAAACCACGGGCTGTTTAGTGCGCCACACTCGGAACTCGAAATCACTAATTGAAATGAAGTTTACAACCTATGTAGACCTCGTCTAACACTCCGGTCTGTAACCCCTCACTTCTACCCAGCGGGCCTTTATTAGCAACCCTATTCCAATTTGCTCGATCCTCGAAGTCACTACTTGTAATGATGTTTACAGCCTAATCCCGGTCTGTAACCCACCACTACTACCCGCAGGCCTGTAATAGCAACCCTAGACCAAGACTTCAATCTCTCAACAGAGATGCACAACCCTATGTGAATATTCAATGATATCCAAATATGCAATATAGAGCTAGGGTACTCTAGATGCTTACCTAGGATGATGAATTTGCAATTAAAGCAATCCTAGATATTAATGGCTAAATGACATGTCAAATAGCATAGATAATCATAGATTATAAAAACCTAGATATCTATCAAAAACATCACTCAATCAATATATCACAAATAATCTCTTTTCTTGTATTTAGCATATGATCTAAAACATACAAGTAATTTAAAAGAGATGGCTTGGTATTTAAAATACTAAAATAAGATGAAATTAATCAAAATCTTACCAAGCAAGTTGTGATGATGCAAACCCATACATGGATGCACTCTATATAGACATAGAAGATGCAATATGAAATTTGATGCAAAAAGGGTTTGATTTGAGTGGTTAAAGGTGAGTTCTTTTTATTTTTCTTCTCTTGAAAAATATTCTAAGTGTGAAGAATGAAATATGAACTCTCTTGGACGACCTAAAATCATAGAAGACTTTATATAGGCAACTCTAGTAGAGTGAGGTCGTTTTGAAAAAATCGCACCTGATTGGTCGATGTGCGCTGGTCAGCTTGCGCTGGATGTCCAGCGCACCACCAGCGCATAGACCATTTTCATGGTGCGCTGGTGGGATGCGCTGGTGGACCAGCGCACGACCAGCGACAGACCACTGGGCGATCTGCGCTGGTCTGGCGCTTGACGTCCAGCGCACAGCAGAGCCCACTCCTTTGAACCCAAAAGCACATGCAAGGGTAAAAAGGTAAAACATGAATGCATCCTAATGCCTATCATGACATGGCATTTCATAGAACAAGATGCAATCAAATAAATGCAAGAAGAGATATTAAATAAATCAATAAAGCACAATGCACACAAAATATAAACACAACATTCAAGAATAAGAGTTATGCATGTTGTGTGTGTGTGCAACTATATCTCTTCAAGACAATGTAAGCACTAGATATATACCTTTGGTGCTTGTCCTCTTGAGGTCTTGGAAAGGGTCTTTGATCTTCAACTAATCACCTAGACTACCCTTACAACCAAACCCCAACTTGTGGTTTGACCACGAAATAAGCCAATCAACAAAAGGGAATCCTTACACTACTCAAATAAAACTAATCAAAGCTAAACACGCTGATCCCCAGCAGCGACGCCATTTTGACAAAGTTGTTTTGCGTGTATTTAAAAGCACTTGTCAAACACAATTTGTAAACCTAGGAGTGCTTATAAGGGTTTTGAAAACGCATATATAGTGGCAAGCAAGGGTCGTCCACAGAGATCGGGATTTAGCTAAAACTAATCTAAACTTAAGTGATATTAGTGCAATAAAGATGAATGGTTGATGATGTTGAAATGTAAACTAGCAAATACTTACTTACGAAATTAGAAATGTAACTAAAGATGGAATATGAATGAAACGAAAGATATGTATGATGGAGACTAGGGAGTTAACGGATTAGAAAGCAAACATCTGGGCAAATGTAATAAACTAGTAAAATATGCACGTTTTGACGATTGTAGCCAACCTAAGGTGTATAGGTTGGTTATCTATCCCTACCAAGGGGCCAATTAGGGTGTATAGAAGGCCTCCTAATAGGGATTGGTCCCTCCCAAACAACCAACCTATGGTGTATAGCGTCGGTTATTCGGTTAGGACCCTAGCAATGAAGCTCGTATACCTATCTCGAGCTTAACCATCTAGGGTAGCCACCTAGGGTGTATAGAATGACTTCTAGCCTCTCACTAAAACCGTCCTAGGGTGTATAGACATGAACACCCATTAGAGGCTAGATGAAGAACGTGGTTATCGAGTCGGGATTACGAGAATCCCATCAATTCATGAGAGCAATAAGTAACTATATAGGATGTATATCTAGTTGCCTAAAAGATAGAATCCAATGGAAGCTTGTAAAGAGAGTGTATCTAAAACATGTAAATCCAATGAAATCCATACAGACTCATTAATAAATCAAATAGAAGATAGATATATAAAAGAAATAAAGCTTATATACAAAAGCCCAATCATTCACAAACTAATTCATAGACCCCCTTAGTGGGGTTTAGCTACTAATTGACAATAATGAAAAGAAGATAAAAGATGAGGAATAAACCTTAAGATCATCTCCACCTTGAATATCCCTTAGATGTAAAGTAGGAAGCTTATAAAATGAGAAGAAATGGATTGCTTAGTCTAGTTACAACTTTTAGAATTTCAAAGTGTAAAAGCGTACTAAAAACATTACATACACTTTCTATTTATAGTCCCCCAAAATAGGTTACAAAATAAGCTTTAAAATAATATCTGACGCGAGGGAGTGTGGGTGGAATGCGGGTCAGTGACCCATACTCACCCGCACTTTATCATTTCCTTCGATTTTGGACTCCCGGATCTGAGAAGAAGTGCGGGTGAAGTGCGGTTGGATAACCCGCACTCACCCACACTTTATCATCCTTCAACAATCAGGTCCTCTGATCTGGGCAGTAGTGCGGGTGGAGTGCGATTGGGACCTGCACTCACCCGCACTTTATCCATTTTCAGCAATCAGGTCCTCTAGTTTGGGCAGTAGTGCGGGTGGAGTGCGGTTGAGACCCGCACTCACCCGCACCTTATCCTCTTTCAACAATCAGGTCCTCTGCGGGTGGAGTGCGGTTGGGAACCGTACTTACCCGCACTTGTTGTAGCCTCTGATGCTTTTCTCTCTCATTTTGCAATTCTGGGTCCTCTTTTCGCCCGAAAGTCCCGCAATACACTATAATCACCTGAAATGGGGAAATGCCTGCCAATACGAACGTAGAGCCCATAAGCAACACTAAAATGCACAAAAATGATGCAAAGGTTACGGGTTTAAGGGCCGAAATATACAACATATTTGGCACAATCATCAGGTTCTTTCCTTCTATTCTTTTTCGGCCTACCAACAAGAGTGCGTCTAAGTGGTGGATCAAGTGGAACATTATCCACTGTTGGCCATCGAGAAGCATTTGGAATTGGGTTTGTGGCCCCACTATAAGCAGCTTGGAAAGCTTCCTTTGAGTAATACCAATGAACAAAATCATGTGCTTGCTGTCTATTGTATGTCAAAATAGCCAATGCATGCATGCATGCATGGGCAACAACTAATTTGTCATTCCCCACAATCTCATGTCTTCTCACTAATGTTGACAAGCCATGGTTTGTTGCGACTATCCATTGTCTCGTGATACTCTCCCCTACCATGAATGACTTGCAACTTTCTAGCTTCATTGTCAGTTTCATTTAGCCTATTTCATGTATATGAAGTGATGGTGTCATTCAATTCTCAATTTCAATCCATTATCATAACCTCCATAACCTTCCTCCCTAAGTCTCAAAAAGAGTGAGTATTGGCTTGTCTCTATCCTCTTTAATCCAACTGTTAAAACATTAGACATATTTATTAGTTACATAGTCTGACTTGATTTCCTCCTCAAATTTATGCCTTGCCCATTTGTGTGGTTTGCTTTTCATCAACCAAGTATGAGCCTTCTCGAAACTTCGCGGATTTCTTTCATTACATCATTAAAAACGGCACATGACCCACCTTAGCTGCACACAATACTTTCTTTCTCAAATCAAGTGATTTGAATTTGTTTGTAGTTAGCAAAAATATGCCTAAAACAATAACTATTCTTTGCTGTA